>WUQG02403361.1:0-17222 GCA_011317285.2 Androctonus mauritanicus | reverse complement strand
TCCAATATTCAGAAAATTCAATATTCAGAACACTTTCAGGAACCAATTAATTCTGAATATAGAGGTTCTACTGTATTTAAGTACGAATATTTAGTCACTCATTTATATATAACTGTGGAAAGAGAGCTTCTTCTAAAATATACCACGGATAAATATTTCCAAAAAGAACTAGGTAGTTTATATATGTAGTTTTCGAGATACGCATTAGAGAAGAGATAGTATATACGGCGCTCTTGGCACTCTTCTATGCAGCCTGTTCCATTGCCATAATCCAGCAGTTCTATAATCATCTTTAATGATTAAAGATGATTAAAGACCGGTTAAAGATTCTTAACCGGTGATAAGGCCGGTTCACACTACAGCTAGTGTTCGAGAGACGCGCGTTTAAACGCGAAGATCACCATGGTAACGGTAGTGACCTCTTCAGCGCGCATCAATATTCGCGCGAGTCTGCCGAATAGACTCGCGCGCTAAACGCACGCGTCTATACACGTTGAGTGAATGCGCGTCTATACATGTCTATACACGTTGAGTAATAGAAATCAGAGTTTCACTTTTGCCTTAGTTTGAATATTGAAACAGAATCAAATTGTTGGATAGAACTCTAAACTTATTACGTATTTTTCTGCGAATTTTTCTGCCAAATATGTGAGTAATTAGGCTTAGCAACATTAAATTAATCTGATTTTTAGCTATTGATAAAAGTTTAGAAGCTGTAATTTTAATATATTTTTCGTGAATCATCGTCAAACGTCCTTAATTAAACGCTTAGTTGATTTAAAATTAATAATAATCACACAGATTTACAAAAAACTTTTTCCATACAAAACTTGTCAAAATGGAGGACGTATACACAGTATAATAAGTCGACCGCTGTCATTGGTTAATCAGTGCATATGCATGGCCATCCATAATTATCTTCCTCTGAATACGCACGCCGATATGTGAATAATACGAACGCGATCACTCGCGCCTGTATGCATGTTTCGCGGTGCATCGTAGACGCGCGCGAAACATGCACACAACCAGCCCTTAGACGAAATACTGGTGTACTGCCAATTCATCACAAGTGTGTCCGCGAAATTTTCAAGTATATAAATATAGTATATTTAACTTATAATTTTTAATAAAAGATAATCTATATTAAGATTGCGTGCATATTTTTATTCTTAGTTTGAAGATTCAATCGCCTTATATAAACGGTGTCGATTTTGGTATTTAGCAAAAAATTTTTATAACTAAAAGTGTTCCGCTAGTCCAAAAAAGTTAAGAAGGACTGCCATAAAGCATTTTTAACCATCGTATATTTTACATAAACATATTTTAACTATTGGTATGTAGTTCATAAAGACAATAATATATTGTGAAACCAATTAATTCGAATAATAAATTAAATAAACTTAATTTTTTTTCTATTTTCTTTACTTCACTTACACAAAATTAAGTATTTTTTTTTTTTTTCAAATTTTATTTGAAAAAAAAATACTTCATTTTGTTAGAAAATTTAAAAAATTTACTTCATTTTTATAAAATTTGAAAAATTGTTTTTTTTCAAATTTTATTTGAAAAAAACAATTCTTTTCAAGTATAAACAATTGGGAATAGAACCAATTATTTAATGGCGGCCCTCACAACTTTTTATGTGGCCTCCTCAATAAGCATTAAATGACCCTCAGCAGCATCTGAATTTGACATCACTGCGTTAGAGAATTAAGATTCTTTCCCACCGAAAAATGATCTAATAAATAATTGTGCGAGTCGGTACTACCGTTGTTTAAAAGATTTAAAGATTTTAAAGAAGAAGAAAAACAACGGATTTTATTTTAAAAAAACTGTATCTTGGAAACGGCACTACGATATGTCATATGCGATATGTCTATTTACGATCTGTGCAATTTTTAGTCGGACCTATACTGTATTCCAGCATTTTCATACCAATATTAATTTTATATTTTGTAATGGTTGCCGTTTAAATATAAAATTAAAATTAATATTAATTTTATATATAAACGGCAACCATTACAAAATATGCAAAATATGCCGTTTATATATAAAATATTTTATATATAAACGGCAACCATTACAAAATAACCATTATAATTACGGCAACCATTAATTTTATATCTAAACGGCAAAATATAAAATTAATATTAATATTAATTTTATATTTTGCCGATTAAATATAAAATTAATATTGGTATGAAAATGCTGTATTCCAGCATTAATTTTATATTTAAACGGTATGTCCAAGTAATTCATCTCTTTTTATTCATAATAATAATCTAATTAATCTAGTAGACCTACAACTTCAACAATAATCTCAAAACATCAGGAATTCTCCAAACATGAATTTATCCGATACATATGTGAACAGAACAGATGACATATTTCGTATATTCATGGGTTTCGATGTTTAATTCGGACTTTAGCCATTCATTACCGGCTACCTTGCGAATTGGCTGGTCAAAGTCCAATTTGAATAGATTGTAAATCTATTCAAACTGGACTTTGATCACCTTGCGAAGTACATAAAATTCGCAAAATTCTACCTTACGAATTTTATATAATTCTATTACTTCGCAGGGTTCTACCTTGCGAAGTATATAAAATTAAAAAAAATCGCATAAACAAATCAATGACTTGTTTTTCTTACGTATATCAAAAACTTAAAATAGATTTTATTGGCTTTTAGGTCTTATGTTATGTTGACATTATATTTCGTGTACTGATTTGTTACTTATAACCTTTAATTTTTGAATTTGATTTAAGGGGGTCACCCGTTTTTACTTTTACTTTTATAAGGTGTTTCTAAAAAATTAAATTAAGTGGCCGGCCACTTCACGAATTGGCCATAATATTCATATTCATTTCGATGAAGAAAATAATCTTGTGGCAAAATGGTGGCTGATTAAAACATTAAAACATCGATATCGCTGAAATTAATTTTTCAGAACTAAATAAACAATGACTATAATGTTAATATTATATTCATTCGAAAGAATTATAAGTATGCTTTACAATAACATTCTTATATATTTATTTTTTCTGTCTGCATAGCTGTTAGATTGTCCACAAATAGCTCATGAAAAACCATCGCAAAACATTTAAATTTTAGACGATTATTCCATTTTATCCAAGATATACAAAAATACTAATTTTGAGAGATATAGGCACTCCGATACAAGCGGCATTCTGAAATTTAAAAAATTATTGGTCGATGAGAGTATCTTTTATCTAAAAATTCTTTTAGATGAAAGATACTCTCATCTAAAAGAATTTTTAAAATGGTTATAATGTTCCTTACTATGGATAAAACTGTTGCTATATTTATTTTTTAATTTTTAATTTGCTGTTTATGGAATAGTTTACAGTATTTTACTTATTTAATTGTTTATAAAATAATTTAAAAGATAAGTTATGACCATACATGGAAGATAGTCTTAAAACGAAATTAATATATATTGCTAAATATAAGAAATTACTATTTATACAAGATAAAAAATATGTACAATATGCAATATATAGGATCAATTCTATTATTAAACGGATAAAAAATAACCAAACGATAACCTCGAAAGTTTTGTAGTAACCACTAAAGAATAATGCCAAGCCACATAGCAAAATGTCTATGTTTTAACTCATTTACATCTGTATTTCGTCGGAAACCTCGACAATGCAAGAGGAAATCAATTCATTATCAGTTATGTTTACCAGCTTCAGGCAATACATTATCAGCTTTTAATGTTAATTTTCATATAGAATAATGAAGGATTTTCGTAACCACAGACAGAAACGAAAAAACAATTTTATCGCCAAAAATCTCGTTGATGTCGATTAAACAACAGGATATATCAAATTAAAATTAGAAATTCCAGAATCAGATTTATCAATCTCAACTTATAATTCAGAATTGCTATGGTGTAAAGAAGGTCATTGAGACTTTTGAACATCGTTTAAGTAGTTTAAAGCATTTCCGGAAGCGCATTGAATGACCGGAAATTGTTAATTATTGGCAAAGAGGGTCACTTCTAGAATATCTGATCGAATTAATATGAATATAAATTGACGAATGCATTAAACACGTATGAAAAATAATCATAAAAAGTTATTATTCACATTTTTTTTACAATTTCTAATTCGTTATTATCTATAGATTTTTATCTAACAGTTTCATTTATATAAATTAATTAATACAGATATGATAATAAAGATTATTTTACGCTAATAAAGATTCTAAGTTAGTTATTTTATAAAACAGATAGGCGCACATGCAATTCCTAACTCGTTATTATGTATAGATTTTTATCTACAATTTCGTTTCTATAATTGATTAATACAGATATAACAATCAAGATACCGAGTTAATTATCTTATAAAACAGATACGTGCATGTGCAATTCAATTAAGAAACAATAGAAGGCAGAATGCACTTGAATAAGAGCAGATCTTTACACTTAATTAATATTCTAAAAGTAATGCTCTTATAATCTTTTGGATGAAGTCCAATAAACATAATCTAGTTCAACTCCCGTTCGTGAATTAATATAATTATAAAGCGAAAAATCCTTTCTTCGAAAAACAAATACTTGTAAAAATAAATTTAATCCGTTTAAAAATGTTTAAGAGAAAATTTCAGAATCTTTATCCATCATTCTCATTCTCAAATCAACGAATGTAAAAATTATTGTTAAACCACAAGTTTAATTAACAATTATTGAATTTATATATATATATTTAACAATATTTTTCTCCTAGGAAAACATTTTCTACCTTAAGTAATTTGTATTATTTCTATCAACAAATTTCTTTAATGCAAAAATTTTCAATTAATTCTAAAATATTTTAATTTTGTAATATAAATTATAAATATTTTGCAATTATGAAAATTATAAATTGTTTTTCTTTATTCATCTTTCCTAAATATTTATATTGGTATAGAATATCGCTAATAATTGAATTTATTAAAGTTTACAAATTTGAAATATTGTATTTTAAAATTTGAAAGAATTTTATTCATCTTTTAAAACTGATAAAATACATTTTGCCTATAAAAAAATTAAACATGAAGTAAAATCATGAGTAAAATATAGAAGCGCTTAATTACATTATATTTTTAAAATTATATATAATTTTAAAAATTTTCTCAATTTTAAATATTGTCAGTATGGCTTAACACATGTAATAAAGTTTATCAAGATAATAATTATTAGATTATAGATACAATTTCTTATCATTTGTCATAGCAACCATCTGTTACCAAAGTAAATATCCTATCGACGTCAAGCCAGTAGCCACATTCTTTTTTTAAAACAACTTGTCAAACACTTTACAAAATTCATCACCTTTCAAATTAAAACAACCTAAACAACGTATAATTTATTGTATAAAGGTAAATTTATAGCAAACACGTTTTAATACGGGTGTGTTACCCATATCACATGGCGCCTGTGTGTGAGATCTGAAAAATATCAAGGAATTAAATTCATGAGAATTTATTCCTGAGTAGTTTTAGTATTCAATTAAAAGTGGATCACTTAAATAAACTACTTTAATTAAGTTCAGATAATAGTTTATAATTAAATTATTAATGTTTCTGTTTCTCTTTAATGTATACAAATTATATAAAAAGCTATTTATGATTAGATGCTTTTTTTTTTTAAGTTAGATTATATTGCTAAAACATGATACTGTTTACAGAACATAAAAGAAAATAGAATTAAAATTTTTATAGAGAATGAAAATAAACATTTAACCAATTTCTAACTTAATCAGATCATGTAGGTTGTTCTTAAATTTAATTTTACAGTGAAGGAACTAAGCAAAATAAAACTCATCTCATATATTTATACAATTAAATTAATTGTAAAGATGTATATTAATATCATATTTATTTTTTGTTTTTCTTTCTGAAATTTTAATACAGAAATTAATTAAAATAGTTAATTATTTTTATTTTATAGATATCACATTCTTGAAAGTTTGTGTAGGAGTACCAGTCCTAATGCATTAATTTCAAAACCTGACTGAACTTAAAATTATAAAAATTAGATAAATTCGCATTTATATAATAAATGATAGCCAGAAGCTATGGTGTGGGATGAGAACAATTTAAGAAGAAAAAAAAAAGATGTATAATGTCCTTAAGCAGTCAACGACCTTCTAACTTGTGATTCAAGCTTATACACCCTTGGCAAAAATCGATTTATATTATAAAATAAAAACTATTATTGAACGTCTTAATGCCCTTATAAAAACTCCATTAATCAGACTAATTAAATTTTTAAAAGAAGAAAAAATCGATACGGATATAAAATAAACAGCGAAGTTTACAAACCCTAGCACTTTGCACTTATCGATTTTTAGTCTGTCGACTTACTGTCGATGAAGACGTAACCAACAAAATGATAAATTTCAGAAATGTATCATTAAACTGCGACTGAGATTTTTCTGTAATTATTCAGCTGTATGGAACATCATTAGGTGTATGACGTAAATCATCCACCTGAAATCTCTTATCCAATCGTAGGTCAGAAGAAGAATCGAAACACTCGAGTGCAGAGTGAGTGGCTCAGTCTATTGGTACGAACAGTCGTGGAATGTAGCTTTATTTTCCTCAACTCGCTAGGAATTTATAAAGGTTAGTATTTACGCTTATATGTTGTGCATTTGTTAGGAGTTTTATTATTTTAAAACTACATTTCGCCCAATTTAACACATTCGGGAATTTCTAATGTCACATTAAAATGAAATTTAGCTCTGTAATAATTTCATTTTAATGTGAAATTACCTACTAAATGTTATCGCCAGTTAGTTCGAAACATATTTTGCAAAATTAGTAAAAAAGTTTGATCATTTCTTAAATTTTTTTATTACTTTTATTGAAAATATGGTAATTTAAAAAAGGAATTAATATGGCTAATTATAAAAGACTGGCTTGATAATTTACATTTTAGGTTTCGTAGACGTAAATAGATTATTAAATTGCATTTATAAGTTATAAGAATATTCTTGAATTCTATTAATGTAAAATTTGAGCCCAAAATGTAACATGCTCCGGAATTATAAAACTAACAAGCTCGGAATGTTATAAAAACAAGTAAAATCGAGTGTTGAATTGTCCTTTTTATGCTTCTGGCACTCTTAGTGATTTATGATTTATTATCACAACTTGGCAGAGTAATGGAATTACTATCATTTTCTTGTATTATTTAGAATGTATAAATCACTCACCAAGATAAGTAACTAAAATTATCCTGTAAGAATTTATTACTGTTAGTCTGGAAGCAATGTGAAGTGAATTATTGTGATTTTTAATCTGTAGATAATGAGGTAGTAAAATCGCGTTTATGTCAGATATAATAACATCCTTCGCCAAAATCCGATTTTAAAATTAAGCTAGAAAATCTTAAGTAATTTCTCAAATTCACTGATGAAATCTAATCTGAAAATGAAAATTTTAACTCTTCATTTCAGATAGGGAAATTCGGAATTTTTATTTTTTGTAATCTCAGCTGATTTAGTCATAAAATAATCGATTAATTATATTCTTTAAATCTGTTTAACATGCACGGTAATGCCTATACATAAGAAAATGAGTTTGATAAAGAAATAAAACAAAATTTTATGTTAACTTTAATCACCTTCCTAAATTAAACAAAACACGTAACTCGCGTGGTTTGTTTTTAAAATGTTTCAATCTAACTATAGTAGTTTGAGGTCAGTCGGATCCACTAAACTTGAATACTATATCTGTGAAAATGTTTCCCGTTAACTAAAATTTAAGAACCTCGTCTCGACTTCATTATCTAATTACAACATTGTTGTAATAAATTATGTTCAAAAATATAAAAACTTTATTCCTCTTAACATTTTTCACAGTAAATTGCAGCAACAACAATTCTTTTAAGACAGGATTAATAGTTAAATAATTCATGAATTTTTCGGAGATACTGTATGTTAAATTTATTAATCATATTCGAAAAAATAATTTACAACCAAGATTTATGGCAACCTTTTCAGCATGTATTGATTTCCGAGTTACTACAAAACGTTTTTATTCCATTCTAAAATAAGATATACTAAATATTTCAAAATGTTTATTTATCATTAATTTCAAACCTACACACATTTAAATAAATTTAGATTTTTTTAAGAATCCAAAATCAAACATCATGCCTACGGTTTTCATTCATGCAGTCTATAAAAAGAAAAAGCGCACTTTCGTTAATGATTTATTTTTCTTTCTCAATAAACATACGGTAAATTATGTTCTGTTCAAATATTTATTTCTAAATCAACCATAATGAAAAATATTCTATTCTATATATTTACTAAATATGTTGCGAAACTTGTAAAATAGTTTGAAAATTCAATAAAATAGTAAATATTTTCACTGTTGATAGGCAATATTCTTGAGAATTTTTTTTGCATGGTAAGATATCACTCGCGGTTATAATCTAAACCCGAAATTTATAATACAGTGCATTATTTATATATCACTTCCTCCAGTACAATTTTTAATATGAATCCTTAAACAACTTATAAACTCTCTCCATCTTAGAAATTCTAAAATATTTATCATCGATTTTTGCGCAAGAATTATTGGCCATGGAATAAAGCTTTACTCGGTTTAGCGAACCGCAAAGTTATTGTAATATCATCCATAAATTTAGATGGTAAAGATTTTTACTATCTAAATTTAGATACTTTATTACCATTTTCTAGTAAACAATTTTTTTTTTCTATTAATCTTATAAAGCGAGCTTTCAGTCTCTGGTTACATGGCTTTAGTGTTAATATATTGATTTTAATATATAAATAGTGAATTTAAATATTTCGATATAAGTCATGTAAATTTAGTATCTATAGTTGTATTCAACCTCTTCGGTTATTGAATCTCTCTTCATTAAATATGAATTCACATGTATATTATTTAAATTTAATAAGAATAAAAAATAAGATATTACACAATATATAAAATTTGAATAATATTTTATACTCGTATGACTTTTTTAAAAAATCCAGAGTAAAAATTTATTAATTACAAAAAAAAATCTCCAGATTTATACTATATATTTTCCCTTCCACATCAATGATTAAATGACAAGGTTATTTTCATTTCCTCTTATCACATAAGATGATGATTTTTTTTTTGTTGTTACTATGAACAGTTTTTTTTTCTAAGTCTCTCCTCTATTATGTACACATCCTCTCTTGGATCTATCAATTTTGCTTCTTTCATATTTCGTTATTAAGAAATCTTATCTTCTATTACATCCCGACCTTTCAATATTGGGAATATTTTTTTTTTCATTTATTTATCATTAACAGTATCATTTTATTCTCGTACAGTTTAAATTTGGAAAGCTTCAAAACAAGTTTTTATACCCTTATAAATTCTGACAAACTTTTATAATTTTTTTTTTAAATAAGCAACATATTTTTTTTAGTTTTTACACTTCTAAATCGAATTAAAAAATATTTAAATCTTTAAATAATGATATGTTATAATTTTTTTTTCAACAATCTTCAAAATGTTTCTTCCATTGCAAGCTTTCCTTTAGTAGTGCGTATCGATTACTTGCGAAATGCTAAAAGATTTCAGATAGGAGAACAGTACAACAGTAATGCAAAGGGCAATCCAGAAATAGCAACTGGCAATTCAATTCTGATAAATTGAAAAATGACTAAAGAAAGAAAGATGAGGCGATTTATAATTTATTTTCGAACTCCAACATCCATATAAATATGCATAATTTTAAATACGTAATTATCGAGAATAATTTTTATATTAGGAAAGAATAATGTCCCAAAATCTTTGACAAATTTATGATGATAAATATTTATTAGATTGCGTTATGTTTTATATTTAAAATCTTTTTTTTTTATAAAATGAATAAGATAAACACTAAATTTTTAAACATTTGAATTTGTGTTCCATGTCATATTTCGACGTGGAATAAAATCTAAAGATTACATCATTATCATTACATCATCATCAAAGGACAACCCACGCAAGTCTATAGTAAATTTTTAAAAAATTCTTTTATAAATATTAGAAATGAAAACATTATTAAATTATTAATAGCCGGAAGGTGGAAAAAAATTGATTCTTTCGGATTAAGAACACGCTTAATCCGAAATAATTAAACGGAAGTTTTAAGAGATTAATCCATATAATTTATCATAAAATTCGATAAGAAAAAAAACTACTGCCTAATTTGAATGTGTGTTGACATTCGTTTGTGTTTTTAATGTTTATATTATTCAAAATTAATAAAATCGGAATTATTAAATGAACGTCACTAGTATAATTTAACGGTAAACCAACACAGTATAAATTTTTATGTAAATTCTATTATTAAACCTATTGATTTATTTATTATATTACTTTTATTTTATGAATTCGTAAAAGACATTTTTTTCCAGCTTAACAATTGAACTTTGAACAAGATCAAAATATTGCAAATTATTATAAATTGTTCTAGATGAATTTTCTTCCATAAATTTTCCACCGCTTCATTTTAAAGATATTTATTTTTTCTGATTTCGGATAAAACAATTTAGTAATCAGTTTTATCAGTTGATTTTTAATGGTGGTAGAAGCTCTAAATGGCAATCAATTGAAGATAATCATCAATTTCTCTATTAAGGTAGCCTAAAAGGTTCTTTTGTAGACAACTGATTAATCTATCCTTTCGAAAAGCATTTCCTTATATTTTTCTAGATTTGTTCTTAAGCTTTAAATTACTATAATTTAATCCTAATTACCTGATAAAATATTAAGGTTTTTCGGGAAAAAAGTAACTAACATTTTTTTTTATAATTTATAAGTTGCTGCTACTATCCGATATTTTGCACGAAAGAATAAATATTAAGTTTTACATAATTTTTTTTTTTTTTTATAAATTTGAGTTTATATCTGCATTTCAAACGTTTAAAAATATAGTTTAAAATAATTGAAAATTTGAAATATGTTTACAGAAATTAAATTAAAAATTTAATTCGCAAATTTTAATGGATTTTTTTTTTACTTCGTTTTATGTGAATAATTAATAAATTTCTTAAAAGTAATTTAAGTATTAAAATATAAGATTAATTTAGAAACTGTTTTGGCTTTTAATCGATATAAATATATCAGTTTTAATATAGTCAAATAAAAATAGCAATAAAATATTCTTGGAAAACTACAAAAATATTTTCTTAAAATATTAAATTATATTTTAATTTTCTGCTAATTAATTTTGTAATTTTCGATACTAATTAAATTGTCCTTTTAAATATTTTAGTAATATTCATAATTATATAAAACAAAAGTCTTAGATAAAATTTAAATTTGACGTTTATTAATTTTGACAGAAAAACCAAAAATAATCGAGATAGCACTCGTATAATTTAATTCTAAATAAAAATAATAATAATAATAATCTATTGTGTTCTTAATTATGATTTAATTTATAAAAACAAATCATTTCGTATAATTAAAATCTAATTTACATAATTTTAAATCATTACTAAAATTTCGATTATTTTTTAGATGAATTAATTTTTATGATGATAAAATTTAATTTCTAATTAGAAAATTTAATTAAGTAATTCGAATTCTAATATTTATGGAATAAAAAAGTAAAATCGATGAACGTCTAAATTTCCTTATTAAGAGCGACATTACGTCTAAATCATTATGATAAATATTCGAATTAAAACCATACGAGACGAATTAAAATGAATAAATTAATGAAGTTTAGTAAATAGTATAAGTTAGATTAATTTTGGAAATGGAAAATTAATTTTCTCGATAGTACAGTTACGATTACAATACATTGTAGGTGTGTTGTTTAGAATTTGAAATCTGATCAAATAATTTCCTAAAAGTACTCCTTAAATGAAGTTTTCAAATATTAACGAAATATATCGATTACAATTGATTTTACGTAACTGTTCAGTAATACTTGTTTAATTGATTAAATAAGATAAACATCACAATGTTTACACAAGTCTCCATAACATATAGACTAATGCGTGATAAGTTTTTCAAAAAAATTACTGTTACTCGTGAATAAAATTTCGGAAAAATAATTTTTAATGCCTAAATTTCTTTAGCATTAGTGTAAGATTAGTTAGGATTCTTTTAAACATAGGCATAACTTATTCAATTCAGGAAGAGAATCTAAAGATCCGCATCTACCAGCCCAATAACCATATTCCAAACAGCGTGTGTGACATTTTTCTTCATCCTCTGGACAAAATTTCCATATGCTTGCATAATCTAAAAGAGAAGAAAAACCATCTTGCATTTTAAATTACTTTTAAATGGTTTATATTAAAATAACATTTGTATAAGAATGCTAAAAGAATTAATCAATAAAAAAGCGATAAATCATTTTTCCATAAATTTACCAAATAGTCTAAAGAAAAATTTAAAATTTGTAATTAACGAGAATAAATAATTTAAAATAGAAAAAATTTATTCGTTTTATTGATTTAGGTTTTATAAAATTTAAATTTTATATGCATGTAATACAATATATATATTTATATTTATGCATAGATGCAAATTCAGAAACAAGATTGAAAAGATTCAATATTAAAATAAAAAATGTCTATTTTTAGAATTCTTTCAATTACATTTAAGAATTCTGTTATTAGATTTTAAAGTGGGAAAAGTAATTTGGTTTTGGCAACTTTATATGTATTATAATGTCTAGGATGGTGGAAATTAATTACACGTTAAGTCATAAGTTTATGGTATAGATAAGACTGTTTCTATGCAATAAATCATATCAGCCTGTTTCACACAAATGAATTGAGAGGTTTTCAAGGTCTAACAAGCTGTTACATATATAACAACTTATAAATTAATAATTCGAAATTAACACTAAATGTCAAAATTAACTATATCTTCGGAAAGTTAAAAATAGAATATGATATTAGAAAGATCAGAAAAGTAAAATTTATATCAGTATAAATCATTAATCGTTAAAAGTGTTAAATGAAGCAGAGATTGGTAATTTTCTTTCAATTAACAACTCTTAAACTATTGTTTAATATAAATCAAAAATAACTCGAGAGCTACTTTTGCAGTAATCAAACTTAAGAGCTACTTTTAACTATAATTTTAAATGATTATTTTTGGTATGTTTTGTCATTGGATTAAATTTCGTTTTAATGTTATAACTTTTTAATGACACTTCTACTTGACTGATTTTTGTTTTCATATTGGGCTTCTGTCCGACGAGTATTTCTTTTTAAAATTTCATTTTTAACAAAAAATTCTAGATATTAATTAGCGAAATTTATGTAATACAACAAGAATGGGGAAGAAAGAAATTGCCAGACTATAGATCTAAGATAGAGGAAAATTGAGATGTATGATCATCTAAAAGGAATAGGATACAAAATAGAATGGTCGAAGATAAAAAAAATTAGAGAATTGTAGTGAAGAGATTACTGGATAGATCCAAATGGGAAAATAGAAACGTAAAAGAAAAGGAACAGAATGGTAACAAATGATAAAGTAATATAAAAGCTTTTAGTTGCTTAAAATCGTCGTTTAGTCTATTGCTGTTGGCTTTCTTTAGCGAAATTTTTATATTATAATGAATTTTAATTTTTAAAACTTAAGTTATCTAAATTTTACAATGAAATTAGAATAAATTTAAGATTTTCATTTAATACTGATCATTGCAAATATCCGATCTATAGATAGGAAAATTTTACTTAAATATATGTTATTCAATAGGCTATTCAGTAAATTCTTTAATTCGGAAAATTTATTGGTGATAGTGTATAGTTATCAAATTTGATATGACATCAATACAAACTTGCAAGATAACCGAGCTTGAAAGTTTTAATAACAATTTGAGGGAAATGAGTAAACAATGCATCTATATTAATTAAAATGTTTAATTTGAACGCATTAGACATTTCAAACAACCGAAAGCATCGCTTCTCTCGGAGGCTAATTAGTTATTTTAAATATTTACCAGAATTACTGATTTAAATAATCAACGGTTAAATAGTAAGATTTATTGTGGTTATAATTTTAAAATAAGACCAAAAATATTAGAATGTCCTGTCAGCCAAGAATTTATTTTAAAATATTAAAAATAAACATGAGTGATCAAAGTTTAGTACTTAAAAATAAACTTACTTGAAAAGGGATAGAATAAAAGCATTAATACCAAAATGCACATCATTTTCTTGTTTGGAAACATTTCCTTTATGTATAAAAATCTAAATGAAAAAGGCAGCTGATTATAATTCATTTTTATTATGAATAATCATTCCTAATTTATTTTATTAACTCTAATAAAAGTTAATAAAAATTCGTAAAATAAATTAAGAACGGTTATAAATAAGTTTTTTAAAAATCGATAAATAAAACAAATTTTCTTCTAAGTAGATTAAAATTGAGCATCTGTTTATCAATTTTTTTTTCTAAAAATGTTTTTATTTTATATTAATTTACGAAATATAATTAATATATACTAAGTCTTAAGAGCGTATAAGATTATTTTATCATAATATATAAGCTGCATTTATTAGTTTTATTACTATTATATTATGATGCAATATATTAATAAATATTGATTTATAAATTTTATATAATAATTTTAATTGTAGCAAAGAGCTCTAGATAATTTTATGCTTAAAATTATGAAAAGAAAATGGACTTTGTGTTATACTCTCTGTCAATTTAAAAGAATTCTTGGCAGTTTAGTTTTAATATTAAAATATTGTCATGAAACAAAATATTTTAATAAAATGAATTTCAAAAGATATTAATATTATAAATGTTTATCAAGATATATTCTCTTTGAAATGATTATTTTATAATAATGAAATGCGATACGAATTTTCAAAGATTATACGATATATGCATAATAAGTTATTAATCATATTTCTGTAATTGCTATCTAAACTTAGTAAAAAAAAAAAGAAATCTTCCTTTAAAGTTTTGTAAACTAAAGCATTATATAAAGATTACTTTAGCAACCAGGATACTTCATATATGTCAGAGGTAGCCAAGCTTCATGTCACTACGACCATATAGGAATCTCTAATAGTTGAGAGCCACATCAGTTTCTTTCTGGGTCAATGAGAGCCACATCAGTTTTTCGGGTAATCTTAATAGTGGGTTTCAAAAATTGTTTATTATATATTTTATAAGCATTTATTTCATATAGATGCATACTACTTTTTACAATAAAAAAAAATTGCAAATATATATATATATTTTAATTAAATAAGTATTTGCTCCATATTAATTTATTGACTTTCATGGTACGGAGCCATACTGAAGGTACCAAAGAACCACATGTGGCTCGCGACCGTCAAATCTGAGTGGATATTTGCATTTCATGAGTCAATGATAAATATGCAATTGTGGCGAGCATTGTGAAATTTTTTCCAGTTAACATGAATTGCCAAGTTTCCGAGTACATGACATCTTAAAACGAATTTGAGGCATCAAGAGAATATTTTAATTAGGTTAGTCAGCTGCGAAAAATTGTCACTCGTTATATAAAAATCGATAAAAGATGTTTCTTCTGGATTATTCATTAATGTTGAAAACTATCATTTAATTTTTTAGAGTAATAATTATTATTTCTTCGTAATGGCTTTATTAGATGTGTTGGCCAAGTCTGATTATTAGAAACAGTTTGTAAATGTCACAGATGTATATCATTTGGATAGACTTTTTAGAATCTTTTCATACAAAGTCATCATCTCTGATTGACTTCCAGTCTCATAAATTCGTCAACCAATTTTTTTATAAATTGCCTATAAATTCATAATCCGTTATCTGTATTTTAGATCTGAATTGGTGTTTATAAATTTTTTCCTTGGATAAAACTCGTGATTTTTATAAACAATACCGCAATTGGTAATAAGTAAATTCCATTTATATAATTAATTTCTTGCAAAATTTAATTTTATTAAGAGAATTTTCTATTTTGTCTATAAAGTACAATACAAAGTATTGAGTATTTTTCAGTTATTACCAATCTAACGTGTTTTGTTTATTCTTATTTCCGAACTTAGCCATTCTAGTAAACATTATAAAAAGATTAAATGTAGAAGAAAATTTATCTGGCTATGTTCAAGAGACATCTTTTTCTGCCTATATATTCTTATTCAATACTGTATTAAGTTTTGAATTTAATGAATTCAATAGTTTTAAACATATTTCGATATTTTGATTATACTGTGTTTCATTCTTCGATTAGGTAATATTTATCTATGTAGGTATGTTTACTTATATTTTTTGTTTTATTTTTGCTTCAAATATTTTGCGTTTATAATCATTCTAGTATAATTACAATACAGTATAATTATTATAATAAGTTAATATAAAAAAATGAATATATTAATCATATTATTTAGATTTTAAAAATGCTTAATAAATTACTAATTTTTAAAAGAAAATTCAAAATATACTGATTTTTTAAATATGCTATATTTAAATAATTATCAAAACTTACGAATTAGAGAATATTGCTTATTTTTTTAGTTTTAAAAATAGATATAAAATAATTTATAAATTTATTTAAAATTGTTTAAATTAAATAAAAAAGCAAATGATAAACATTCAATTTGTAAATCCAAAATAATAATAATTTAAATAATTTAAAGATTATATTTTTCTATTTAAACTACAGTATTTTAAAGTTAATTTACTATAATTTTTCTAGACGTCATATCTACTTTTTAGATTAGTAAAATTGAATACAGTAAACTTCCAATTAATCGGGTAATAAGAAAATTTTCCCGAATAATCATAAAAATCTCAAAAATCAGAATTACGGATAACATGAATTTAATATTAAAAAATGTATATATATATACTGTATATATTCAAATTTTCTATTACTTTTTGAGAAAGGAAACAAATTTGCTTATATGCAGCAAAAAATTATTGCAAGATTTGTAATTTCAATTAGATTCTAATTTTGATCGTCAATTATTTTATGATATAATAAATAAACGAGTTTGAGGCATCAAGAGGCACGGCAGTGACTCTAAGCCAAGTACAGTAGTCACTGACTAACTCATTACCGGAGTCGTCATAACCAAATTTCAATTCGCTGTAACTTTGGTCCTAAGTTTTAAATATTATTTCTGATAATTACATTTGAGAATAGTATTCAATAAGACATAGATTTCTAAATTTGAAATTTCATATCCAATTAATAATAGAATTAGAGCGGTTTAAAAAT
>WUQG02403350.1:0-17223 GCA_011317285.2 Androctonus mauritanicus | reverse complement strand
GCACCATAGTACAAATTAAATATTAATTATTAATTGACAGTTTATTTCAAAATTTATTCACCAGGGAAGTTAGTGCTATTTGGATTTATGTTTGAGAATACTGTTTTGACTGATGCAGATGTGTCTGGCATGCTGAAAATGTATTCTATAATTTGAACAAGTTTTGGCAATGAAATGTTATTTTCTTTGAAAATACTGAAAAATTGTATCCATTTTTCTTCACAACTTGTATTTTTCCAAATTGAAAATTTTCCAAAAAAATTTTCATAGTTAGCAGACCAAAAAACTTTTGCAATCACTACTTCATCGAACAGTTCATCCATGTTTATTGTATTATTTGCAACAGTTTCATTAATTTTTTCACCTGAAGCTTCAATAATTTAGACCATGTTAATTCATTATTGTTTATCCAAGTAAAAAATTCTGCTCACCAAAACTGTTTTCCCATAGCTCAATGTAAAAAAGATATTGTCATAAAATGCTGTAAACTCTTGTAAGAATTGTATTGATATTAATACTTCCATTATTTTCTAATATTCTAAAACTTTTTTTTTGCTTCTTGAGGCATAAATTTATTATCATGCATTTCCTTGAGGTTTGTTTTTAATTTTCCCAAGTTCACTGACAATATTAGTTGCACTCACTTTTGTATGTTCCATATTCAAAATAGCTTTGTTAAACAATTTGAGTTGCCCCTTGCACAAATCATAAACCATAAATATAATTCACCACAATCATTATCAAAAAATTATATCATCACTGGACAGTGTTCTTGTGAAATAAATTAAGATTTCAGTCCTTCATAGATTTCGAGTATTCTGTCAATAGTTAAAAGTAGGGAAAGAAAATGGATGTTGCTATGTTGAAGAACCTTTTTATACTCTACATTTACAAATTCACAGAACTTTTTTAGTTGAGTGACTCAAACAAATGTGGAAATATTTATAAATTTTGACCACTAAAGCTTCTATTTCAATAGGTAGAACATCAACTGCAGTTTGAAGGCAGTCGTGTATGATGTGAGCATTGTAACCAATGCCAACAATATTTCTTCAGTAGTTCCTTCTTCACTTTACTGTAAATATTGTTTTCTCCTCTACATTTAACACCTCCAAAATTAGTATTGCAATTATCTCCACAAAATCCAATAATTTTTTTTGTTATATTATGAGTTTTTATAACTGACATTAAATGGTTTATCAGTATTTCTGCAGTTTCACTAGGAATTGATTGAAAGCTTAAAAATTTAACTTTTATGCCACAATCTGGTACAAAATACTGCACAACAATTGGCACAGTTTAAATTTCTTTCCTGTTGGAAGAATCTATTGATACTGTCACAAAATTTGTTTTATTTAAATTTTTGCAAAGTTGTTTAAACAACAGTGGTTCAATCACAATCACATTAACAATGACAGCTTCACATTTTCTTCTGGCTAGTCTAAACTTTATTTTAAAGAGCTTCAAAATCAGTTTAGATGAACAATTGGCTTAAAGCTGAGATAGTGAATAGCAACATGAAATGCAAAAGTTGCTTCTTTGGCTGCTATTAAAAATTCTTTGTCACTTAAATTGACACCTTTAAAATATGACAATATATTTAAGGAAGTTTGAGGAGTTCCAGCCGCTGCTACTAAACTTGCCTTATGTTTCGCACATTTCAAGTGATTTTTAATGTCTGAACACCCACCATGAGCTACTGAAAAATCTGAAAAGCACAGTTGACATTTCACTTTGTCAATATGATCTCAAACTTTTTCAAAAATGGATAATTCTTTTTTAATTCATCAGTAAACACAGTTTCTTTTTGGCATTTTGGAGATTAAATTAATTTAATGTACAGTACAAAATAATTGCAAAAACAGATAACAACAAGGTAATATTTTTCGTCTTTTCATTTCAGTACTGTATATTTTTGCACATACTCTATATAGCTGCAGAATGGTCTCTGATTGTTAATTAAGAGGAAAGCCTCTAATTCCCCACAGGGCTTTAGAGAAACTGATTAAGATCAGAATCTAATGTCCAATCCCTATTTTCACATGACACAGCTGTTAGTACTCATGCTTCTTTAACACAAGGAACAGACATAAATGGTCTCATACCAACCTGCATTGGCCAGTGTGTTTTGGCCAAAACCTTCAAACATAATGAACAGTTCAACAAATCTATGGCTCTCAGTCCCTGGTGGCTGGAATGTCCATGCTGATGGTAGCAAGCAAGTGTACAGGAAGGCACAGGGTATAAAGAATCACCAGGTCAGCTACAATGTATTTTATTTAGCAACTTATAACTGCAGAAACCTCAGCACACTGAAGAAAATTTTTATAAACTGAAGAGAAACTAAAACACATTAAATAGCATATTTTAGATTTAAGTGAAGTTTGATGTAAAAGTGAAGAATTGCTAGAATTAAAAAGTGAAAACCTTTGGTATTATAGAGCTATAGATGATAAAAGATGAAGTGGAAGTGGATTTTTGATAAATAAAAGAATAAAGGACAACATTGTAAAGTTTAACAGTAATTCTGACTGAGTTTCATGACTTGTTTTAAAAATATCTAAATGATATGAAGTTCAAATTATTCAAATTTATGCCCCTACTACAAGCTATACTGATTAAGAAATTGAGGAATTTTATATGAAGTATAAAAAATTTGAGGAAGAAAACAACAATTTACCTTTATAATGGGAAATTTCAATGCAAGAGTTGGCATGCAGTTACAAGGTGAATTAGTTGTTGATAAATTTGGAGAAGGAATTAGAAACAAACATGGACAAAGATTAGTTGAATTTGCAGAAAGTGAGAACCCATATATTATGAATTCCTTTTTAAGAAAAATCCAAAAAGAAAGTGGACTTGGCATAACCCAAGTGATGGAACAGCTGATTGGACTATATTCTAACAAACAAAAAGTACTTAATTAAAGATTACATACTCTTAAATAAGTTTAATGTAGGTAGTCACCACTAAATGATTAGATGCGAAGTGTATATCAATGTAAAAGTTGAAAGAAAGAGGATGTTTAACGAACCAGAAGTGGAATTGATATTGGTAAATTAGAAGAAAACCAAAATTTATCCCAAATAGAATTTAAAAATAGATTCACTGAATTAACAAATTTGACAGATGATATAAAGAACTTAAATGCAAATTTAACTAATATACTGATATAAACTACTACTGAAGTGGCTGGAAAACAGATAGGCCAAAAATGATAAACTATCTAATAAAACTTAATTACTAATGAACAAATTGAAGAGAAATGAAGATAAATGGAAATGCCCTTTCAAAGAATATTGAATATGCTGAATCAGTATCATATTAGCTAAATGCTTTAGCTAATATGATACTGATTCAGGTTATGTTGATATTTTCAGCAAAATTTACAGTCAAGTATCAGCAAGAATTAGATTGCATAAATATAATGAGAAAATTAAAATAGGAAAAGGTCCAAATAAATCTGAAATAGCACAAACTATTTCAGATTTATTAATTTTTGAATTAACTGTCAATTAATAATTAATATTTTAATTTATATTACGGTGCCACCATCTTTTGGATTAATAATTAATTATTATTTTAAATTTGGGCTATGGTGGCACCATCTATTATTTAATAATTAAACTGTAATTTTTGACTAATTTCCAAAAATTAAAAATTTGCCTTGGCCTGAACTCGAACTGAACTGGTAAGGCGTCAGGCGTTAACTGGAAGTTCCTGGTAGGAAGTTTGGGTTAACGCCTAACGCCTTACCAGTTAGACCACCAAGACATCAACAAATTTCCAATTTCTGGATGCATTTAATTTAGAGATTATCAGACTTAACCGATAGCAGTGGTCCCAGACGGGCTAAAACTAGCAATGGGTCCCCCCCTTGGTACTATCCAGGCAAACAGGCTTGGCTCAAGTCAAATAACTAATCATTATTCAATCATTACTAAGGGGATTAATCATGTAATTGCTGCTATCAGCTAAGTCTGATAATCTCTAAATTAAATGCATCCAGAAATTGGAAATTTGCCAATGTCTTGGTGGTCTAACTGGTAAGGTGTTGGGGTGTTAACCCGAAGTTCTTGGTTCGAGCCCAGGCCAAGGCAAATTTTTAATTTCTGGAAATTAGTCAAAATTATAGTTTTCATGCATAAAACTAACTGCTTTAAACTTAACTTTAACGTAATTGCACTTATAAGCAATAAAGTCAATGTTCAACAACTTTTTTTGATTACTAACGTTTTTGGCGATTTTACTCACCACCATCAGGTACATTTCAAAACATAAACACAAAGCTAATAGAACAACAGAATAATAAATAATAAAGAACTCGGAACATGTTTTTAAAAAGTTCGGTATTGCTATTATGGTTACCATCATGTGAACATCCACCGTTATAAATAAATTATATGCAATTCTAAATACTAGTAATAAATAGAATAAATAAATAAATAAAATAAATAAATAAAGGGATCATTAAGTCCTTAAAATTCTGTGTTGGATCTCTTTTCGGCAGCTGGTGAGTTACTTCTGTGGCATCTCTCTAACTGTGTGTTTTTCTTTGTATCCTTTATCTAATGCGTATTTCCAAGCATCTAGCAGTTCCTTCGTTGGCCTGCCATTCAAAAGGCATTGATCAAGCTTTCTAGTTGCTATTTCAATGATTTCTTGTAGTACTGCTTGTGATGTTGTGGCGATCTGCTTTATTACCTTAGCCCGGTCCCATTTTATTTGAATGTTTTTGTTATAAGCCTCTTCCGCCAATGCCATCGCTGTCCTTCCTGCCTCAATATCTCTCTTCTGCTCAGCTATTCTTTCTGTGAGCATTCTAGTTGTGACGCCAATATAGTTGGCTTTCTTATTCTCGTTGGGATAATTTACCGGTATGCTGTATACTCCTGATTTTTCATGCTAGCCACATGGGTCTTTCTCATTTTGGAGTGTATTAAAGAGTGTTGGTGGTCTACTCATGTAGACAATGTCATAGTGGTCTGGAAAAATGATTAATTCACAAAATATATAAAATAAATTTATCACTTTTACTGAAATCGTTGGTGATTATGCATAATCCCTGGATTAATCACTTTTACTGAATCAAATTGTACATATATCTTGTTTTATTATATATATATAATAAAAAATTGTCAAAAAGAGATTATTCTGTAATTCTCTAAAATCTCCAATCAGTTCAGTGATTTCATTGAGATGAGATCATGTTATTACTTAAGCCTCTGCAGTGATGGAGAAGGCAAAGTATGGATTAGAACTAGATGCTGTATGTGAATTTAATTGTTTCATGATATTGACAATTGATAATTATTTTGTATTGGAGTGTGGTGATAGTAGAATAAATTATTATTTCAGATTATTAATTTATTAAATTTATTGTTGTTTAATCAAGCCAAAATCAAACAAATTTTTGTTACTAACTTGTTTATTGGTTTATTATTCATTGAAAATAAAGCCATAAGTTATTTTTATTATTTAATTTTATTGTATTGTATTTGTTTTCATAACTATTTAATTTAGTAGTTATAAGTACACTGATTTTAATAACTGTGAATTTCTGGTTGTGTGTTTGTGTAATGCTAGATTTTTATTTCTGGAATTTTTTTCTAAAAGTTTAGAAGACTTTGCCAGGCTTGACTGAAATTTACAGAGTTGTTCATTAGGTTTAGTGATTGTTAATTTATTTGAACATTATGACTTTATATTGATCAAAATTTTCATCATTTATATCCATTCTAAAATCATTTTCTTCATTCTTTGTATAAAAGATAATTTATTAGTAAGTATCTATAAGTATACTAAATATATTGATGATAATCTATAATATAATGCACTGTCTTCCCTGTTCTATTGATTTTTAAGTTCTACAACATGATTATTCATAAGAAAATGTTTTATTTTGTAAATAAATTTTTGGTTAAGTTAACTATAACAAAATAATTTACAAATTTAAAAAATTTTTCATTTTCAATCATCAAAAGTTTTATTCTTAAATAATAATCTCTCTTTCTAAAAATAATTTGAGTCTTGTTATAATTGCATATGCTAGGGAATAATTTCTCTTTTCTTACATCATTCACTTTTCAATAGAGTATTAATACTCATTAATATTATATTAAGCAATAAGAATTCATAATACAATATATACAATTACTAGTCAAATGTACATTTGTGAAAAAATTTCACATAAAATTACCTTAATTAAATAATGATTTTAATTTTAATAATTAAAATTTAACTACTGTATATCATTTAATTAATTGCTGAAGTTTAATAGCATAAAGTCTCACATGTTCAAATTTCATCAAACAAGTTATATAAATTCTGAAAAGTAACAATTAAGTTATAATAATTGAAGCAAATTAAAATACTAAACTAAATATTGCAATAGAAAAATAATAATGTTCACGAATGGCAAATGTAAAAATAATATGAAAAGTAAAAAGACAAAACAAAACAGCAATATGATAAAAGAAAAATCGAAAATAAACAACAATATGTCAAAATGCTGATAATATTAAATGTATAAAATGATATAAAAGGCTATTATCAAATAAAACAAGTAACAATATTGTAAAAGAAATAATACATATGATAAAAGATATAAATATCTAATTAGAAGGCAAAACACTTGGCACCTTACTAGTAATATTTAATCATTACTAATAAGTTCTTTAAGATTAAAAACAAAATAGTTAAAATACTATAAATGCTTGGCATTAAAGATACACACTCAGTAAAAATATATTTGATAGTAAAGGCACTATCACAGTAGTAATCATAAACTGGCTGGTCCTCACCATTAAAAAATATGAGTTGCTGGCATGCTCAATATGAATCCTTGCAAGCACAACTTTCTCTTTCCTATTTTTGCAATATATAGAGTCCCAGTACTTGATTAAGTGTTTGATAACAAATCATAATTCAATCTAACTAGGGGTTGTTAATCAAATAATTTTAAACAAGTCTAATTTTACCCCTAGTGAATTATTTTAGAACTAAATTGCTATTTTAATGATTATTTATTTTAATTTGGGCTAAAGGGTGCCATTTCTTATTTAATGATTGAACTATAATTTTTGTTAAATTCCTGAAATAAAAAATTTGCAATAAAAGTTCTACAAGACTGCACAAAACAAAAACAAAAGTAAAATGCAAAGCCTTTTAACAGTCAAAAAGTTTATAGAAGTGTTTTCAATGCACTTGGCACCTTCCTCAGAGTTTTGTAGTAGCAGCTGAGGAAAGTGCCAAGTGTGTTGAAAACATTTCTGAATAAAGTTCTTGATTGCTAAGGGCTTTGCATTTTACTTTTGTTAAAAATTTGCTTTGGCTTGGAGTCAAATCAGGATTTTCGGGTTGGTTACTATCCCAATGCCTTAGCCAGTTAAACTATCAAAACATCCAGTAGATTTTAATTTTCAAGATGCATATATCTTAATTTATAACATTTATCAGACTAGGCTGATATTAGTGCTCCTTAATGGCTAAACCATGAGTCTGCATAGAAAATTCAAGCAGATAGACTTGACTCAAATCAGATAATTTAGCATAATTCAACCTAACTAAAGGAATTATGATTAGTTATCATGATAAATCTTCTAAATTAATTTTAATTTTGGGGATTTAATAAAAATCATAGTTCAATCATTAAATAAGAGATAGCATCATGTTAGCTCAAATTATAATAAATTATTATTAATTGAATAGATGGGTGGGCTAAAGCATAACTAATAAATAATTATTAAAATAGCAGTTTAGTTCTAAAATAAATTTACAAGGGGTAAAATTAGGCTTGTTTAAGATTATTAAGTGTTTGATCATGTGGAACTTATTAATTCAATCATTCTAAATATTCTGCCATAACTGAAACAACAAATGTTTGATTTCTGAACTCAGATCAATAAAAAGGACAAGCAAAAGATGCAATCATGAAAGATGGCCAATTTGGGAGGCATATTGGCTAGTTTGTTTTCTTTAATGGAAAAATATCTCACGGAACTCAGCAAAACTTGATGATGATTACAGCTGTTCCTAATAGTTGTTTATTTTGTGCACTATATCAAGGCAGCCAATTTATAGTATTATAATGGAATGAGAAAAAATTATTTTTTTAAATTAAATAAAATAGTTAAATACTTTAATTTTTAGTTAATTTTTTGTTTAACATAAAAATTAATTATTAATGTATATTTTTCTCCCTAATTTTAATGAAGAATGTCCAAAGATATTTTGTGCAAAGATGATATTATTAAGAGTCTGTATTATCAATAACTAGAAATGGCATTGATGATACAGCCTCTTAATGACAGATAGTACAGAATTTTTTTTGAATACTAAAAAAGATTATATTTAGAAAAAATTTCCATGACATCAGATTACTCAGTGATCAGAGATGCAGTGAATTCAGTGAATCAAGAAAGATATTGCTGCAACAATGAATCTTTGTCCTGATATATTTCAAGACAAAAAATCCAAATTTTGCAACATAAAGAAGAGATAGACTTAGATTTAAGATGAGCTTTTTTGGTGGAAATTCCATCATCTATCAAAACAATGTTATGATAGCATTAAATTCTACATAGATTTATAATGTATTTACTGCTGGATTATTTGAATTTTCTACATATAAAGTACAGTTTAAACTGCAATTTACATTTATAAAAATATTTTATTAAAAATTTAAACAACCTACTGAGAAAAATATATTTCTCAAAACAATAACATATATTCTATAGAAAACATAAAATTTCCATTGTTTACTAAAAGTAAAAATACTGTATAGATAATGTACTATTTTATTTTTTCTTTTATATAATGCATTATATTACTAATGTTTTTTTTTTATATAAATAACTCTATCATTAACTATCAAAAAATATAATGCATTGAAAAACTATAATATCATAGACTGCTTAGTCTAATGTTGCTATAAATAACATTAGATAATTTAATATTGGTTATATTAACAATAACTATTTTAATTTTGTAACTAACATTTCTTGATTTTATTTTTAATAAACCAATACTGTAGAGTTTTTTTTTATATTTAATAATTGATTTTAAAATAAACTTTTCAACATACTTGATATAATTCTTCTACATAATCATTCTAAAAGATAATTCATTATCTTTCTTCTTGTATGATAAATTTAACAGAAAAACAGTTTTTCACAGGAAAGTTTTATTAAGAACAGTAATATTTCCTGTAAAGAGCTGTTTTTTAATTACATTCTAAAGAAACTTAGCAATTATAAAGTAATAGAAAAATTTATTCTGATACTATGCATAAAATTAAGTTTTATATATATCTTAAATCAAGTTCATGTTGTTATTGTTATTTGATTATTTAAGATTGTTAGAATATATAACTATTTTTAAATATATATATATACATACATATTTATTTTTTCTTCATAGGAATATATATATCTATATAGGATTATATTTTTAAGTAAATTTTTAAGTTTAATTCTTTTTAGTCAAATGGAATGGGATGAACAAGACAAAAATATTTTTGAGAAATAAAATTTTTGTTTAGGTTGAATAAATTATAACTGGCTGAAGGCTTATATTTTTCTCTTATTTTCACTGATCATAATTATATCACTTTTTTACAAATAAATTATATTTTGGTAATTTAAAAAGAAAAAAAGTATTAAATAAATGATAAGTAATTAACAAATAAAAAAGATAAAGTAAATTAAAAAATTAATGTAATATAAATTAAAAAAAGTAATGTAAAAAATTTAAAATTACAGAACTTTTCAAAACTTAAAATATCCTTAAACTGTAAGTTCAACTTTTGTATATTTTCTGAAATTAAAATAGTTCATTTAAGGCTGTATTTTATCTTAATAAGATTTCCTATAGTGAAATTATTGCAAATTATATTATAATATATAATGCTATTAAATTAAATGAATAATAATAAATTTTATTATAGCATCATATGTTTTATAATATAATTTATCATCATTCAACTAATCTAATGCCATTATATACTATAATGTAACTCATCCTTATTTTACATGAATACTTATAATCTAAATTTTTAATTGATAATTTATTATTACTTATTGGTAATAGAATATATTGAGTAAATAAATCATCCACAGCACCACTTGGCAGTTAGAGGATAAACAATAATCATTTATTAACTAAATGCAAACGTTTTTGATGGATCCTGGCCACCCTCTTCAGGCTACATAGATTCAAAAAGTTCTAACAACTTAGAACAAAATGAACATAGAATAATAGGTAGACAGTTTCTATGTTCGTTTTGTTCTAAGTTGTTAGAACTTTTTAAATCTATGGAGTCTGAAGAGGTGACCAGGATCACTGAAAACATTTGCATTTAGTTAATAAATGATTATTGTTTATCCTCTAACTGCCAAGTACTGCTGCAGATGATTTATTTATACTAAGATAGAGTTAGGCAGTAAATATCCAAAACTTATGGATACAATGAGTAATATTTTACTTATTAATGCTTTCAAATAATACATTGGACTAAAGAAAAATAGCTGTGTTCTATTACCAGATGCAAATTATAATAAAGTAAAAATACTGTATAGATAATGTACAGTATTTTTTATAATAATTGATTAGTATATTATAATTATAATAAGTATAATATATTAATCAATTAAAATATTTATCTTTAATAACTATCTTTATATCCAGATATATCCATATAAATCTCTAATAATTATTTTTATATTCGTATTTTACACAGAACTAAGTTCTTATATATAATCTAGATATAAAGATAGAAGTAATTTATATACTAAAATAATTTTCATAAATTTAATATATTCATTTGATGACATACTAAGATTTATTAATTTATGTAAATTATAATGCATAATATAAAGCATCAATGCTTGGCATAAGACAATAACCAGAAAATAGTTATTTAATATATGCTTTTTAATAGCAATAAATACTTTTATATTAATATATATTTGTATATAAGCTGACCCTTCTTCTTTAGAGTTTAAAATCAGTAAAAATTTGAAACCTATATATAATTAAACTTTCACATTTTAAGTTATAATAATATGATATTCATTGAAATAGATAATTTTTTTTATAATTTTAATCTTACAAATCCAATCCACTAACAAAATAAATATGAAAATTCAAATAAAATGCCATATATATAACATCAAAATGTTGTGACATGCTCAAAAAAAAAGCTAGATGGTGAGCAGTCAAATCATGTATGTTATATTGTCCAACTGTGTTTCCCAACAATATAATTCTATTGAAGGGTTTGTGGCCTTAAATATCAAAGGAATATTAAACATTTCAATCATTTCCAAATCTCAAATTTAACTCCAAAATTTCAATAATATTTAACAAAGTTTAATCAGAGCAAAATGCACAACAAATTTGATTACAACTGACAGGATTGAAAAGCCAACCAGATCACACACAATCACTAGAAGGGAAAATTTAATGTCTGAAATTAATGCAAAATAATCATATTATATTTGTTAAATCATCAAAACTATCAAAAAACAGACAAAGGGTTGATCAATAAACAATTTGTCTATCAGATCAGTATCAGAGATCACTATTTTTCCATTTAATATTAACTGATAACACCTAGAGAAATGATCATATGCTTATTTGTTAAAAGAGATTGTACACATTTCTGTTTTTATTTATAAAATATCCAATAAATTAATATTTTTGTATGCATATAAATATGAATATTCATACATATTTGCATGTGTTTAATAAAAGAACTGGGAAGAAATAGAGATTTGTTAAGAATAAATATGGCAGATCTCATAGCTGCTAAAGGATATGCTATTAGCATGAAGAAATGCAATTCAACTAATTTATATATTTTCAATCCTATTTTATAGTGGCTGAAATTTAAATATATAAAATATATTAATTTATGAACAGCTATAAACAACCATGTATTTTTTATAATAGAATCAGTTAGATGATGGTATTTGTTAGAATAAATATGATGATTCATCAGGCTGGGGCAAAGGCCTGTCTGAGTTGGTGAATCTTATAAAATAAATAAAAATTTCCAATTTTTAATTGCCCTGATATAAATTGACTCCCTTTATAAAAAATTTTTTGGTATATAAACAAATATTATATATATATATATAATACTATTTATTATTATTGTTGGAAATATTATAATATATAATTGAACTGCTAATATTTAGATAACCTAACGTCATTACATATAAACCCATATTGTTCATTGTATACAATCTAGATATAAAATTTATTCTTTGATAGCTATCATTATAAAAGAATAAATGAAACTTTTCAAATAAATAAAATTATATCAGGTTTTCTAAGAAAATTATTTTCCTACTATATAATAAAAAATAACATAGTAGTTCCGGCAATAGCAATTTAACTGTATAAATCTTTTGTAATCACAATATTTTATTTGTATTGATGTAATTTATTATAATGATACTTTATGATAATGCTTAAACATGAAGCTTAATAGTCTACAAAATATAAGAATTTTCATTAATATAATGGTATACAGGTAGTTCTTGGGTAATGAGTTCCCTGGTTTGCAAGTTTTTCTCAAATATGAATAATCAAAAAAATAAAAAAACAGAATATTAATTGAAATAAATAAATGATAAACATTTATTAATGTGTTTCAAATCATGCACATAGCTATATAATACAGTACTACTGGGTTTGTAGCAAAAATTCCACTGTCTGCTACAAAATTGGAAAAATCAAATGGCTCCATTGGAAAATCAAAATGGAGCCATGAAGTATGCACCCTCTGATTTTATTGGTATATATAAATAGCTTACATTCCCGGATTGTGTTTAAAATAATAGTTCATTTGTATTAAAGCTCATCTATCTATTTGTCAATAATAATGAAGAATAAAAATTTTTTAACATTTATATGATAAATAATTTCTTCACTTTTAAAGGCTATGTTTTCATTTCTTTAGATAAACAAATCATTGTTTAATCATAAACTATCGATTTTGTTGTAGTCAAATTACAGTTTTGAGAATGGAACCTGATTTTTAACATTAACAACAATATATCTATGGGAAATTGATTCTTGGTTTATGAGTTCTTACTTTTACATACTCACTCCAGGAATGAATTAACTTGTAAAGTCAAGAACTGACTGTATATTCAAGAGATATTCTAGAATATTACAAAAAAATTTTAAATATAAGTTTGTGTCAGTAGCATATGTAGAAAAATCCATGAAATTTAGATTTCTCTTTAATATAATACAAAAAAATCATAAAAAGAAGTAATTTTCTCTTAATAAAGATTAACAGAAATTATTGAAATAATTTCACTTCACAGTATATTAATGACAAATTTTTCTCTCTTTCATCAGTTTACATAAAAGATTGCATTGATTTTGCTATTTTCTCTATTTTGGATTTATTTTTTTTTTATTTTTGCTTTTGGACTATTTTTTTGAATTCAGACTGAATTTATTATTTTTAGATAATGGTTACTATTGAAACAGTAATAGCTGAATATGTATAATTGAAATATCAGTTATAAATTAACAAAAAATAATGGTGTATCAGAATATTTTAATTATATATAATACAGATTATTTTTATGTTTGTTTGAGCAATAATTATTATTAACATATAATTATTATTGTTTTTGTCACATTCTTTTTTTTTATATCTTTGCAGTTTTCTGCAAATTACTTTTAAAATTTCCATTTCTCATTATATACAATAAACCATTTATCCAATTCCTATTAATCTAAAACTAGATAAACTGTCTATTTTTGGCATCAAATAATTTTTGTCTGAAAAACCATTAATTAATGAAACCAATTCTAGTATATTAGATTAAAAACTAATATTTTTTTTTTTTTACAATTATCCTTTTATTTTTTTTACAATCATTCTTTATTTTTTTTCTTTTTTTTGAGTATATGAGTGAATTTTATTCTATATATACTCTATATATATATATATAAATCAATCAGTTTTAATCCATAAATTTTTTTTTATTTTTATTGTTAATTTATTTACCATACAAATATGGTACTTTATTGATTCTGGATTTCACTAGAAAATTTTTAGTTAAATTTATTGATCAAGCTAATGCTTAATTATTCATATTATATTTTATTTATTATTGCAAATTTTGATTAGATAAGCTGGAATGATTGATATTAAATGATTCACTAAAAATTTAGATATAAAAGAAAACATTATTTACAATAATAAAATTTATTATTGTAAATAATGTTTTCTTTTATATCTAAATTATTAAAATTATTTACAATAATAAAATATACATAATAAAACAGGGATCAATAAATGTAATTAAAAATCATCCAACGAAAACTGATACAAGAAAAATTATAAACTGGTAAACTGTATGATTACATTAATCATACAGAATTGAATATCTTTTAAATATCTCTTTTCATACAGAATTGAATATCTTTCAAATATCTCTTTTCATAAATTAATTCATTTTAAAATTAGCATTACAACTAAATATAATTATAAAAATTACAGCAAAATTTCAGTCTGATGTTTTATAAATTAAAAGATAAACAAACCTGAAATGCCAATCCACCTTCTCCTCCTATTGGATCAGCTATTCACTTTAATCACTGCATGAAAAAAGTTCCTCTCCATACTGTATTTCTTTAGTGGACAATAATTTATTTACTATTTTGACCAATCACAAGCAGGATACTAAAAATAATGAGCTACTTTTCAAAATATGAAAAATTCAGAATTTTTATGATTTAGATCAATTTTTGGAAATTTTTCATAAATAATTTGTATCAGAAAGATGAATCTGATAGATCATTAAATGAGAAAATATAAAAATAACAAATAAAAATCATTAATTTTAATATATTGTCTATAATTAGGCACAGTTGCAGAATTATTAATATTTTCAAATTAACAGCATTAATGGAGTCTTGAGAAGGAAAAAACAATCTTATTTGTAAAAAAGAATGACTCCTTGTTTTTCATTTTCATAAAGCTATAAACATAACTTTTCTTTCCATGTATAATTAAATATATTCTAAATATAGAAAATTCAGAAATTAGTAAATTGCAATTGATTTATAGTTTCAATTAAAATAGAAAAATGTATCAGATTTTGTGAGCCCAATATTATAACTATTAAATTAAAATAAAAAAAGTTCTCATAAAAAAAGAAAAATAAAGAAATATGTCCATTACAAGGAATATTGTTTTTCTGCCTCAATTCTTTGTTAATGCTGTTTAATTTGGAATCACTTAATTTTTGAGTTTTCTATATCCATTTATTATTTACAATCAAATAATCAGTTAAGTTTAAAAATACAGTATCAGTGATTGTAAAGAATATTCAATCTCAAATGATTAATTTTAGCATCACTTAATGACATTCTAATTACATTAATAAATGCCAAATATTGTGATGGCTGATTGCAATATATTGCTACAAGAAGAATAGAAATTTTCAAAACTGACTTGTTTTAAATTCCAAACTTATTGGATAAATGGTTTTCTATCAAGTAAATTTTGAAATTAATATTTTTTTATGAAATTTGAGTTTCTTCTAACAGGCTATTTTTTTAATTTTATAATAAATTTATTATGTTTAAATTCAATATCTCATGTTTAATTAAAAATTTTTAATTTTTTTTACTCTTATTGATGCTATTTCATAGTTTTGATTGCTGATTAATAATCAGAATTAAACTCTACTTTTGATTTTTTTTACCAGTTAAGCTTATTATTAAATATTATATAATTCATTTGATTTTAGATCATCCAAGATAAGATATGCAATTTTTTAATAGATGCTGGATAAATGCGATGATAAATTTATTTTCAAAATTAAAGAACTTTTCTGCTTTCTCATTAATATATTAAACTGTTATTGTCTGATGGTTAAATAAAATCTCTTGATCCTACTTTTGCATTTAAATTTTTCATTATTGAGGATTCATTTGATTTAATGTATTCAATGGAATTTTGTATATATAAAATCTCATTTGTATGATCTTTTATAAATGTAAAGATTTTTAGCAGAAATTTTTCATAAAGTTTAATCATAATCTTTTTATAAATAGAACAGAATCCAATCACAGCTAAACTATTCTATTATTTCATTAATAAAGTCATCTTATTTTAATGTTTAATTTAAATATATATAAAATTTATACATATATTCTTAAAAGTATTCCTATAATTTTCTCAATTCTTTCTGCGTGTATTTTTTCTCAATTCTTTCTGTGTTGTCCTATATAATATTCCTTATATCTACAAGTAATCCTTTACTTATAACAGGATTCAATTCAAACCCAGCCATTGTAAGTTAGATATGCCCAAAATTTATGGATTTTTCACAACTAAATTTTACTAAGACACTATATATTATTTTAATATATATAAAAACATGAAACTCCAAGAATCAGAATCAAAAATGGATGCTTTCCATATATCAGACCATTGGGTCTTGGATTCAAACCTACTGAATTGCAATTACAGAATATATTGATTTTATTATTGTTGTAAATATGAATTGATGTAAGCAAGGATTACCTATATAATGAATATATCTACTTTGTTTCTGAATTAATTTAATTATTAACTGTAAAACTACTACAAAAAATTTTTACATTTCACATAACCAATCTCAAAAACTTATTCTAATTTTCAATAGCTAGTTTAATTTCACAGACATAATTGATGTGCCATCATTCAAACAAAAAATTATTTAGGTTTCTTATTTCACTTAATGTAATTAAATTAAATGAACATCTTCATAAAAAATGAATATTTAATTATCAGTTAAAATTTTTGATCATTATATAATGTTCATTAAATTGCCAATTCACTGGTAATCTAATGGATATTATTTATTAACTGATAATTTAATATTTATAATTATTTACTGAGATATATACTGTGTATATATATATATATCAATAGATAATTATAAATATTAAATTATCAGTAAATAATTACAGGTACTCTTCACTTTACGACCTACCTGTTTAATGACTGCTCGCACTTACGTCTGAGCTTACGATTATTTTTTTTTTTATAGAAGATTTGGTTTTTGCCCATATGCAATGCTTATGATTTCTATTGCATATAATTCCTGCACTTGTAGTTCCAAACATTTGAAGAAAAATATTTTGTGCATAATTAAAATATAAATTTTTAAGTTGAAATTTGTTTCCAATATTTTCTAAATA
>WUQG02403339.1:0-17223 GCA_011317285.2 Androctonus mauritanicus | reverse complement strand
GACGATTCTATTTTACATCAATATGCTCCTCGTCATTATTCCTGGAGCTGCAATCGAACAACATCTGGTTTCTCATCCTTCCAGGAGCAACCTGCATTACATTTTGGAATAGACTGTACTATATATTTATAAATAATGATGATTTCCTTTATTGCCTTAAAATAAATTTATTTTAAAATTTAAATGTTTTAAGTTATCAAAGAAACGAAATAAAGAATACCACACTTGATGATTGACTTTGAAGTTACCATCTTAGATTGTTGATAGGAAATAATCACCTATTATTCTGTCCACTTGTCTGCATAAGTTTATCATTTTTTTCTTTTTGTTTTATTTGAAATATCAGTAATTTTAAGATTATTTGTATGTGAAAACTGATATGTCATCAAGGGATGCAAAATTAATGAGTACAAGAGTACTTCGCAAGGCCAACAACTAGATTTCAGACAAGATTTGTTTCATTTTGTAAAATGTGATAAAACTATCTTCTTTGTTTTAAAATGCTGATATAACTCTAATTTTTAAGAAATTGATTTAGGACAAATAAATTAACTGAAATAAACTCATTATCTGCCCATTTTTAAAAAAGATTCAACACACAATCTTGATTAAAACAAAATGCAGTAATTTAGGGAAAATTAGTATCATATCTAGCATAATCATTTTATGGCACAATCATTTGTATGAATATAAAATACAGATATATTTATTTAAAAAAAATAATTTATTAGAATGGATCTATTTTGGTTAAAAACTAGTTTTTTTTATGAAAAAAAAAAAGAATTATTGACACTTCAGTTTAAGAAAATTAAAAGAAATATGACTGATAAACAGCTAAACTGTGTAGAAAGATATTATAGTTCAGTCACCTGGAGGTAGAGATTGATTGTTTATATAAAGTGATGGAAGAAAATATCAATTACAAACATAAACAATATTTGTTAATCATAAAAATTATTTTATCTATATATATAGTGATCATACATTCTTTATTTAAGAGGACAGTTCTTTATTTCACTGCTCTGTCCTTTAAAATTATTTATTTTTTCTAAAATGACCATTTTGTCCTTTATTTTGTGACTTGAAATTATAAATTAAATACTGATGTACAACAGACAGTCCACAGAAACATGACATTGTCATTTTCTCTGTATTTGTGTGTTCATGTTTCTCTATTATGTCGCCTGTGAAAAGATCAAAGAATGGCAACAAAATGATGAGTCCTGCCAATGTAGATAGGTTGGAGTTTTTAAGAATTTCACAGACACTCACATATTGCTTAAAAACATTTTAAAAATCATCAAATTTTACTTCTGTCTTCCTAGATCTAATGCCCCACTGAATGGGTATTTTCATTAGTGAATAATAACCCAATTAAAAATTGAAACATTGAAAGCATGTATTTATATCAAATTCAACTTTGACATGACATATATAGAGTTTTATGAATTTTTAAAATTTATGTTACAATTCTGATTTTATTAAAAAAAATTCATTCTTGTGAAAAATATCAAAATTAATTTTTTTTGAAGTAATACTATAATTGTTTAAAATATGTTGTTCATTATATTGTATTATTTATTATATTTTATAATAAATGTTATAAGGCTTTTCAGTGTTAGTGAAACAAATAAATGCAATCTGCTTTTTCTTATTATGAAACAATTTCTGATTTGTCCTTTGTTTTTTCCAAAAAAATATAGTCACCATATATATAGAGAAAACAAACAATAATTCAGTCATAAATATAATATAATAGAAAAATGCTTATAATATGAAAAATAAATATTTTTATTCTTTAGAAGACAAATATCAAGAAAATGTTTTAAATATATAAGAAACCAAAAATTTATAAGGATTAATGTAAAATCATAAGAAAGAATAAAAAATCTGATAAAAAGTGCATAATTTATGAATTTTAGCTTGAATAATAAATTAAATGTATTTAAAAAATGATTTATTGACAATTTTTACTTCTTCAAACATTGCATGTAGTTTGGAATAACATAAAATTTTGGCTTTCATTTAAAATAGATGGAAAATAATTAAATAATAATAAATACCAATCAAATTAGGAACAGAATACAAAAATATATGCATTTAGATTTAAAAATATTTTATTTAATAGAACATGAACATTCAAAAATTACATTTAAAATTTAAAAACAGAAAATAAAATTAATTGATTAGCATAAAATAATGAAAATAAATTCAAATTTAATAAAACATAATATATATTTAATCAACTTTAGCAGCAATTATAAATTAAATGCATATATTGAAAAAACAATTTCTATTTCACCAAATTCTGCAAGTAATTTCCAAAAAAAAAAAAAAAAAAATTCCTGTACATTCAAAAGAATGAAAAATATTACAGATAATAATCAAATTTCAACAAATTATAAAAATATGTAGAAATGTATAGAAATAAAATAATATGGCCTGCATTTGATATACATCTAATTTTATGGCCCTTTGCTTCATTTAAGTTTGAGATCCTGCTAATCATAATTTTCATGTTTTTATGTTCATATTTTTCTCTGTTAATCATATTTTTCATGTAAGCATACTAGATGAATGTCTAGTATGCTTATATGAAAAATATGATTAACCTTATAGCTTATGATTAACTGAAAAAATTAAATGCAACTAGATGCAACTACCTTACCAATGTATTAGGAACTTTTACTAAAAAAAAGTGCCATTTTGTTTGTAATAATTAACATTAATTATGAAAGTAATTTTCTCTTTGATTATTTGATTAAATAGTAAATTAGTATATTTGAGGGAGAGATAAATAGGTGATATTTTTAGTTTTAGAATGTATTATAATTTTTTTTATATATAAATTATCCTTGATTTACAAGAATTCAGTGTGAGCATTTTTCACAATATATTATGCTCATAAACTGAGATAAGATTTATATGATTATTCTCTGTCATCATCAGAATCAATAAATTAAACATAAGCACTTCTATCAGATTACAGACATAATTTGTCATCACTACAGAAATCTTTTCAGTATTTTGATTTTTCTCAAATAGTTATTCTGTATAAATCATTTATTTTCTCTACATAATATTATATATTATATTTCTAAAATATGCATTTACTCAAAAATTCTTATATTAATGTGCCTTATTTTAAGGTTATCGTTTGCCATCTCCAGAAAGCACACCTGTTGGTGTATATGAATTAATGTTGAGGTGTTGGGAATATAATCCGGAAAGAAGACCACATTTCCAAGAAATTAGGATGACATTAGAGAATATTACAAGTAACATGGAAAAATTCAGAATACAAATTTAATAATTTATAAGTAAGCATTGAATAAATTTTATGTAAATAAATAATTATTTTTAAAAAAGAAAATATTATTAAGACTATTATACTTTATTTTCTTATTTTTTATAGAAAATTTTGTATATTTGTTTAAATAAGGTTAGTGATACATTATAGAGTTATTTTGTAAATCATGAAAATGTCATTTGGACCACTCATTAATGTGAAAAATTACAAAAATAATTTATACAAATGTTTTGTATGAGAGAGTTCTTTTCTCCTAGAGATATTTTTTAACTGAATAATTTTAAACTTTTGAGTTTAAAACATGTTTATATTTTGATAGATATTAAAATAATGTTTTGAATTCAAAATTCAAATTATTCATTTAATCATATTTTTTTATGCATTTTTTCTTTTAAAAAATACTTGATTTTAGTGCTTTTTCTTTTTTCAGTTTTAATATTTATTTTATTTTTAGAAATATTTATATTTATATATTCTGTATTTACGGTTTGTCATTACTACATTATGAAACATTGAATGTTTGTTCTTTTCATTTACAATCATTTTTTTGTATTTTTTTTATATTGCATTATTTTTTTTTGCTTAAACAATAAATGTAAATTGTCTATATATTTTTACTAATGTATTGATAATGATTGTTATAAAATATTGTCACTTATGCACAAGTTGAATAAAACGCCATGTTATGTAATGTGTTCTACAGTTAACTCTTTTCTCTAATGAAAGTTGAATGTATATATTTATCCAGAAACTTTTTCACTTATAGTTGAAGTCAGTATGTTGTTTTTATATAATATCAGTAAAAGAGTGAGTTAGTCTAGAATAGAAGCGTAAGTATTTAAATATTTTGCCATTTGAATTGATATAAATTATAATTTATTGTTTATTTAGGAATAGGAATTCATAATTCCTTCATTTAATATACATTTAGTGATTAAGATGTTTGGCATATCTGGTGTGTTAATAATAGATTCAAAGCAAATTTATTTTTGATGATATTGTAAATAAATATTCAGTATTGAAAATTATAATTTTTGTTTGAGATTAATAATCTGAAAAGATATTTAGAAATTGAAAAAATATATGCAAAATACAATATTAACAGCAAAAGAAATATTTATTTTCAAAATATTTTTAATTTTTTATATTACTATTAACATATAGCTTGTAAATTGTAAGTAACACAATTCAATTTTATTTGCATCAATAGATATTATTGTTAAAAGCTGATTGAGTTAGTAGTATCAATACAAAAATTTTGAATAGTTGAAAATAGATTTTTATTGATGATAATAATAATAATAGTTTCTATTCATTATTTTTGAAGTAAATTTAATGTTTAAAATTTTTTAATTAAGATATAATGATTACTTATAATTAAGTAAGAATTATTTTATCTTCTAACTCAAATTCAGACCTAATATTTTAATATTGAATATAATTTACCATTAGTAATATTAGAGTATTCACTCATATAATTTGTGTGTGTTCCTACAGTATAATTTACAAAATAACTTTGAATATTTTTTTTTTATGAGATACCATGTATCCTGAAGAAATCAGTAGCTTTCATTTTTCTAGCCTTCAATTATTTGCAATAATAGAACATAATTATATAATAAACAACAAATTAAAAAAATGATGATAAATTCAGTAAATAGATTTATTATAAATAAAATATATATGAATTTTACAAAAAATAATTCATTCATTGTATTTCTTTGATTTTATGAAATTAAACATGATTTACATAAATATTCATTAGCATAAAAGTAAATAAAAAATATATACTAGTGATAAAATTATGAAAACATTGCAATTAGATAATAGTTTCTCACAAATGATTTTATATCATTTTCATAACTTATTCATTAATTTTAAAATTATTATTAAGAATAATTTTTAAAAAATATTTAAATAAATTTATATTAAATATTTTTAACAAATATGCTAATAAGAAACAATACAGTTATGAAAAATTGGGAGTATATAATTAATAATTTGAGCAGTTATGATTGTTAAAATAATCATAATATTATTTTATAATAATAATTATTAATCATGTTATATATTTATAATAATCTTTATAAACCATTATTATAAGTATGTAAAAGAGAGGATATCAATATTTTTATTGGAATGAGAATCTGGAATTGTATTGATGTTTTGCAGAAATTCATTTGTATCTATGTATATTAATTATTACAATAATTATATTAAACATGGTAAAGTAACTAACCAAATGCAGGTCAAACATTTTATAATGCAATGTCTGAAGTATCACATCATGATAAACAGAATTCCATTAACAAATTCTAGCATATTTTTGACATTGAAATTTTATATAAATATTTAATTTTTCTAAAAATTATGGGTTATAATTGTATGACTAAATCCTAAGCAAAATTATATTAAAAATTCAACTTATTTGCAGTTGTATTATTTAAAATTTGAAATATAAATCAAACAGATTGTTTTCAAGCATTTATTGTTTAACAATGCTTGAAACCTCTAGATGTTTGTTAATTGTCCAAAATGAAGAAAGTGTGCCTCTATCAACAAAATCATATTCTATTGGAGTTGAGGTTTAGCTGATAGATTAAAAAATAATAATAAAAATAAATAGATTTATGTTTTGAAAACATTTCATAATTTAGATTCTATTGAGTCTGTTTGTTGGTGTTCTGTTGGGGTTGTTCTGTTGGTTGTATAAAATCATAAATATTAGTGCTTAAGACAAAAATATGCATTTTTATACTGGTGAAGTCATATACTATGATGTGCTTTTGTTTTGACAATAAATACAAATCTGTTTCCTAAAATTTATAAAAAGATACTGTTTTGAATATGAAACAACACTGTCATATTGCATTATAATTATATTATATTGGTTCGACAAAAAAAGCTCTTACTACAGTCGTAAAGAGAAAATATTTAATTTTCTACAAGAAATACACAGACAAACACTTTTGATGTGTTTAGCATCCTCCTCAGGTCCGCAAAGAAAAATAAATGCATCAAAAGCATTTGTCCGTGTATTTCTTGTAGAAAATTAAATATTTTCTCTTTACGATTGTAGTAACAGCTGTTTTTTGTTGAATCTTGAAGTAAAGTAAACTGCAGTATAAACTAGAATAGACGACATATTATATTGGATCATATTTTAATGGCTACATGTTGTAAATATTGTTAGATTAAAAATTTTTATTGGATTATTTAAATTTACATAACATTAACAAAATTGTATGAGAATTCCAACCAATTAATATTCTTGTGCACTGTAATTCCTAATCCTAACTTTATACAAACATAGTGATCTGAAAATTTTAGTAAAACCCCATGAAGTTCATGGAACTGTGGTTTGAATCACTGATACAGAATGATAGGCTACATATTTATAAATATATCCATATAATTATAAACATTATAAAATCATTCCTATATGTTATAAAACTTATTCTTTATCAGTTATTATTTATAGTATTACTTTTACAGTTAAAGCATATTTACTATAATTATGCTAAAAAATTTGGTCATGATAGTGTAAATTTCATGATTTGCATGCATTGCTAAATATTCACCATTTTCACAATGATATTTTGTATTTATTTTTTCAGTTATAGCATATTTGCTAAAATTGAAAAAATTAATATAAAATATCATTGTAAAAATGGTAAATATTTATCCATGCATGCAAATCATTATGAAATTTATACTATCATGACCAAATTTTTTTTACTGAATGATGATAATTAAAAAAAAGAGAGAGAGAGAGAGATTTAATTCATTTTCCTTGTCATTTTCACTTGATTAATTGTATTATTAATAAATAATTTAGAAAATTCACATGAACTCTTTCCTACTAATATTAATATGCAAATAAATTATAAATTGTAAAATGAAAGAATAAGTAGAATTTTTTAAAATTCAATTTTGAAACTGTCAAGTAATCATTAAATATAATAAACTGTCCATTATTCACAAATGGATTGTCTTTTTACAAGTTTTTTTATTTTATTTTTTTTTCAAAAATTATTTATTTATAGAAAATATACTTTGCACTATGTTTATGCATTGATATGAATGGAAGATGCATTGCTATCAACCCATTTCTTTACATAAGAAACAAAATAATATGTAATAACAGAATTAAAACCATTTTGGATTATTCAAGTTTTCTTCATTATTTATGCTTCTTTCAACATTAATACAAAAAAAAAAAAGATTATACTGCAGTAAAAAATATACTAAATACAATATATATTATATAAAGATAAATAAATTGTGATATAAATTATTTGAGTTAATACTGTAATATAATTTTTGATAAATTACAATTTTAATAAATATTTATGAACATAAAATCAATATTCAAGCAAATTATTATTGATTAGATATGACGAATAAATTACTAAACAAGGAATCAAATTGTATTTGTTTTTAGTTGATTTATTCCATGTATATATATATTTATTTAAAGATTTAGATGTAACTTATTTTTTACTATCATAATTTTAAGTATTTCATAATAAAACTTATCTGAAAAGTATTTGAAAATATTTATATTCAAAAACTTAAAAATTGAGCTTATAAAAGTCTTTTTATTATGATTTGTTTTTTTTATAAAAATAATAATTTTTATCTGAATTAAAATGAAATCATTTACAAAAAATATACTTCTTATTTTGGAAAACATTTTTAATAGCCATATAGAAATAAGTTTATAATGTTTTAAATAAAATAATGAAGATAGAAACAGCTAGAATGAAATAAAAATTGTTTCAAACTTTTTAGAACAAAATGCAAAAATTTATATTAATCAAGTATGCATTTTAATGAATATGCTAAAAGTACAAGAGAGTCATTAAACTCTAGACAAATAAAAAATGTGACAAATATTTCACAATAATTCCTTTTTATGGAATTAGTTTTATTTATCTGGTATTGAAGATTTCTATACTCTGAAAAATATAAGATAAATCAGCATATAATTTTTTAAAGACAATAATGATAATTGAGTTGATTGAATGGTAATAATTAACAGGCATAGATGATATATTTTTATTGCTTTCAGTGATTATAATTTAATTTTTAGAAATAATTTGAAGCCACATTAAATAATTCTTTATCCTAAATGCTATTCTTTGAGTATAATTAATAGAAATTAATAGATTCTAGAATCAGTTATGCCAATCATTTTTAGTCACCTAATGTTGTTAAAACATGTGGAAAATATTAATAAATTTTAATCAGAGATATTTTGATCATGTTTTAAAGTAGAAATAATTTTTTATGTTTAATATACACAGAACTGGTTTTATATCTTTAAAAACAAGCTATGTAAATAAATATTAAATCGTGCATTTAGTAATATAATTTTGAATGAAATATTTTATAAAAAAAAATAATTATTACTCCCTTATCTTAAAGAGAATCTATAATAAGTTCTGTAATCATAGAAATAAAACATATATATATTTTAATAAAAGTGTTTTTACAAATATAAATAACAATAAAGATGTAAGAGATTTTATTTTCAATATTTTCTTGCAATTTTTATAAAGAAGAAAATTTTGAAACTTATTTTTGAAATAAACCTACTTGTTATTTAATGAAAATCTTTTCTTTTAAAATAGATCATAAACTTTCTTTTTATGTATTTTTGATACAAAAATTTTTAATATTATACAGCAATATTATAAAAAATGCATCATCATCAATACTAATAGTATTCTATTAAAATAATTTGAAATATCTTTGTGAAATTAAATTATATAATAATGTATTTATAGATAGTAAATATATTTGACTTTGGAAAAGTCATATATATTTACTATCTATAAATACATTACCAATTTTAAAAAGAACATTTATTGTGATGAAATTTAATAGAAATTAAAGTAATAACATAAAAAAATTTTAACATCTAATTGAGAAAAGCAGATAGTTTTGTCATTCTTCTTAATAAATGCTTTAAATATTTATTACTAATATCAAATATTCTAAACTCTTCAGAAAACAATAAAAATAATTTCATTCCATTAAATTTTAAATAGTTTAAGTATAATAAAATTTGATTCAAAGCATAATAATATAAAAGTTTGTGGATATATTATTTGTTGTATTGTTGAATAAACACTATAAAAATCACATCTTTACTGTTGCTCATTTAATGCTGCATAATCAAATTTTCAGAAATCTGTTGCTAATGACTATTCAACTACAGAAATTAATGAAATATATCATTCAAAAATTACTGATCCATTGATAAATTACCTTTTGCATTTGTCATTGGATTTTCATATTTTATAATTTTGTATAAGATTTTAATTTGTTTAAAAAAAATTGCCTTTAAAAGAACAGTTTTGTCAAAAACATTGTTTTTGAAAGAAAATTCTTTTTAAAATAAAATTTTATTTTCTTATATATATATCTACAACTTTTCCATATTAAAATTAAGAGGAAAGTAGTTTGAATATAAGATGATTTTGACATTTATAATGAAAACATTAAGAATTTTTTTCATTAAATAATGATGCATTTTTTATATTTTGCTGTAATTATTGCTCAATATATTACTGCAATTAAACTAAAACTATGCAAATTTATGAATTTTTGTTTTCAGTATATTCATAAGTGTTAAATTATATTCATATAAAATCATTTTTAAACCAAAGAAAATTACTAGCAGCAGAATATCTAATTTTATTTTTGAAAGCTTATTGAAAAATTTTTATTATTTGTTTATGTATATTCATATGATTTTAAACTATTTTTACTATTTATTGGCATTCAGTTAAAAGAAGATTCACCAAAGAAATAAAAATAAATTTTTGATATATTTAGTTAAATAACTTTTTACAAATAAGCATTATGTTCAATGAATATAAAAAAAAAATTTATAAACAAACAAATTCTACAAAGAATACAAAGTATCTGCAATCTTATATATTATCATTTTAATGAAAAAATGAAAAATTATATTGCTTTTAAAATTATTAAATATGAAAGATAATTTATTAATAATTATTCAAGGAAAATATTTTGATAAATTTTATTCTTAAGTTTGGATTATATTATTATAATAATTAAGAAATCCTTATCTAGAGTCCTCATGTTTACAATCAGCATTTTCATGTTTTAAAATACCAAATTTAGATATATATTTTATGATTATTGCAGATATACATATGCAATTTGCATTTATGGCAAATATATCCATTGTTCCAAAATGGGAATTAGACAACATTAATTGAACATTCTAGTTTGCAACTATTATTTGAAATAAATCTATTTCCTATCCATCCCTATTCTTCAATTTATTTTTTCTACTATATTAATTTTTTTTTAACTTAATTTTCAAATGTATTTTCTGCTGTTTTTGTATTGAGTTAATTTTGATGAAAAATGCTTATAAAAATATTTATTCAGACTTTATTTAGCTTATTTATTTTTAAATTCAATTGTCATTTTTTTTTTTTTATATCATATGAGATGACATATTAGGAATGAAACATCATTTGTAACATTGTAGATTTCAATTTGCAGTATAGGAAATAATTAAATTGTAATAACAAAAGTTGTATGTAATTTATACTTAATTCTTATAAGAATTGTTTGAATCAATATATATAAAATAAGTAGGATTGTAGGTACTTGTTTTGGCAAATAATAAAATGACTTCATTTATTTAATTAAATGTTATAATTTAAATCTATTATTAATTAGCTTAATGACACAATATCTCATTTGTTTTATAGATAAATGATTTAATAAATACTATCCAATAAAGAATTTTAATATCAATATGCATTTAAAAGATTTATACTGAATACTTAGTATAAATAAAAACAATAAATTATACAAAAAAATAGCAGTAATAAAATGAGAACTAATTGTGATTTCACATTATTTTTAAGCCAATTTAAATATTTCTAAACTTTTTCCATTATTTATTTACATAAAAAGAAAGTGATCTTTAAGAATTTAAAAACCTGTGCCAACAAAAATATTAGTGCCTTAACATGATTCAGTTCAGATTCATTCAAAATTTTCTATGCCTGCACTTGTTAAAGAAACACTAATTCTTCTATATTGATGTTATTTCTAACTACAACAATGATGCTTATATTACTGTATAAAATCCATGTAAAACAAATTTTGTAATCTTAAAAAATATATTGCAATAGGTTTAATAATTTTGTTTTGTTCTTTTTATAATAATTGATGGTAAATTGTTTAAATAGCTCTACATCATATTTATTTATTAGTTTCTATTTTGAGTTTTAAATTAATTAAATTTTCTAATTAATCTAAAATTATAAATGAACAGTCCTCTAAATAATAAAATATATATATTATCAGAATTTTAAAGTGTTTCATTGTTTTCTACATGAAATAAATTACAGTAAACAAAACAAATATTTGATTAAGTTGAAACAAAATATGAAAATTTAATCTTGATGCTTGTAAATATATAAACTATTACACAGTAAATATTATTATACAATAATTATAGAAAATATATGATAAACAATTACTTATATAATTGTTTGTGATAAATATGAAAATATTCCAAAATCACCTTTAATTTTATTTCTATATTTTTATAAATAATTTCCAGACTTATTTTGTATATTTAATATGATTAATAAGAAGCATTTTCTAAGTTGAAGATATAGTTATCCTAATGATATTAAATTTTCAATCAGAGACCTTGTGAAAACATTCAACATGTTAAATTCTCTCTTAAAATATTTAAAACTTTATTATAAATGAAAATCATATGTAATGTAAAAATTTACAAAAATGTAAGTATTTGAGATTTTCATTTATCCTAAAATTATATTTCTGATATATCATTAATATAGGATGATAAACCTTGCCTATTATCATAACTGAATTTTGTTCTTTTGTTTCAATTTAATCATTTGTTTGTCATTTTCAATAATTGTTTTTGATATTAAATATCAGTTTATGATATGAAGACAATTGACAAAAGTCGTATGTAAAAAAAAAAAAAAAATAATAATAATAATAATAATAATAAATTTTATGATTTTAATTTAAAAGCAATGTTTCAATTCATAGATTATATTATATATTTTTAATTATAAAATGAATGATTCATTACCTTTATGCCATTCAAAGTCTGTACCACTTTATCTCTTCTATGCAAATGAACATTAATGTAATTTTTATATGCACGTAATTTTGATTCTTTTCAACTGTTGTTTATATTAAAAAAATATATAATATAATTTTTAATATTGCAGCTTATATTTTAAAAAATAAATACTGTAAATAAAATAAATTGTTTAAAAATATGCAATTAAAAATAATTCTAAAGTTTAAAGAAAATTTTTAATTTACCAATATTTTATAATTATTGATTACAATGTCTTTGAATGTAATTTTATACATTTATAAAAATCTTCAATTTTATGTATTAAAAAGCTGCAAATGTATAACTATGCATTATGATAAAACTAGATAGATTTTTTCAGTGATTTACTATTTTGAACATAGTATGTATAAAAATTTCATAGATCTCAAAGTATTACTGTATATTAATCTTGTAATCTCATCTATTAATCAGAGAAAACAATTTTACTGTGCATGTTATTGTTCTCTGTGGTTAGAATGACTAAGCAAGATATTTGTATTAATTTATTTGATTGTATTTGTAAAAAAACATACTAAATTTATTTTATTGTGTGATGAAGTACCATTAAGATTTATATTGGTCCAATATAAATACAACATATATTTTCAAAGGCATTCCTAAATGTATATTTTATTAAAGTTGTTGAAACTTGGTTTCAAAATTTATTCTGTATAGCTATTGAATTGTATTTGTTTAAGCATATTAAGATTTATACGATGTAAAAAAAAAAAGATAAAAATAGACATACTGCTTCTCTTTACTGTTGTAACAAAAATTTGTTTTTAATCTAGAATTTTCATACAATTTGTAAATGTGAGAAAGTAATTTAGATGGATTGTAAAATTTATGAACTACCTAAATAAATGATCAAAGTATTAACCTTTATAACTCTATGGTATATTTTTATCATTTTAATTTATTTTTATTTCAAAATATCATCGATCTGGATTATTAATTAAAGAAAAACACCATTTTTGTTTTTTCTTCATTTCAAGAAATTTTCATATTTAAGATTGATATCTGCCGTTAACTGATAATTTTCGAATAATTAGAATTATCAGATAATGCATACATAAATGATCATATCAGTATACATTTGAAGTTTCAAATAAATATATATATAATCAATCATTGAGTTTTGAGGATAAAATTATTTCAACCTCAAATCTTATAATAGTGGATCTTTTTTGAAAATTTACTAGAATATTTTAATATTGTATGAGACTGTGACAAAAATGTTCAACATTATAGTTTTTCTAATATTATATATAGTCGTGAAACGCTTGAATTGAAAAATTTAACAAAAGGAACATTGAAAACAATTAAACATTTAATTTAATGTATCACAATATACATAAAACCACAAGTAAAGCTTTTTCAGATGGCAATTAATATAAAATAATTAACGTTTAAAAGTTTTGACCTGTCGCTATCTCGTAATGAGATTATATAGAGACTTCAAACTTGAAACATATATATCTCACTAAAATAAAATGTTGTAAATTATTAAAATTCTGATTGTTTTTGTATTTTGATATATTTTTGCTGATAGCCTAACAGACAAATGAAAAAATATGTAGCCATATAAGCAGATGCGAAATATATTTAAAATCATTTCAAAAGACTAAAATAATAATAACGTGCAACAGATAGTTTGAGATATTGTCTTTTTTCATGTTTTTGAATGATTACCATTTTTAAAATTAAACGAGTTACTTTTTAATGATACTTAAAGATTAATGATGTATATTATTCATGCTTTACATAATATGGAATTATCCAAAATACTATTGCTCTTTAATAATCGATTTTTGAAATACAGTATAGTATTCTACTGACGATGAATACAATTGAGGAATCAAAATGATTTAATATACAATTAAACTATATACAAAAACCTTGATATATGCAAATCTTAGTGACCCTAATTAAAAATAAATTTAAAAAAATATATTAATTATTTAAAAAGCTATTTCCGATATATTATCATCTGTAATTAGTGTCATATAAAACCATTTTGTATAGATGAAATATAAACGGTAAAAAATAATTCAAGATATATTATCAAATATAGTGTATTAAAATTTCCCTGCATCTTAGTATAGCTGCTTTTTTTTTTTCATATTTATCCATTATTAAAGCTAGAACGAAATTTTTATATTTGATAATTACAGGAATAAAATGTTTGTGAACTTCTATCTTGTTATATTTATAGAAATTATTAACAAAAGAAGAATGCTAGCGAATACATTTTGTTAGCCTACTTTCAAAATGAAATTGAGTTTTTATAAGATTAATATATTGCTTGCATGTTTTCTATTAATAACTTTTTAACTAAATAGATTTTCATGAAATTCGGCAGCAGTCATCTGCATTAAAGATAGAATGAGATAGCGGCGTGTCTACTATGAACAATGAAATTTTGCCAGTATATATTTCAATATTCAATTCTTTATAAAATCAAACATTATGTAAATTTTTACGAATTCTTGGCATTTCATAAAAAATCTTTTGCATTGCAAACAATAATACTGATTTCAGGATGAGATTTTCTACATTCTTAATGTTTCGATGGATTCTTGTATAAAATACATAGGAGAAAATTAGTTTATGGCAATCGTTAATTCATAAAAAAATACTTCTAAATCAATAGTTTCAAATTCGCGTCCTATAACGGCACGAGTTTGATTTAGAATTTGTTACGGCCATCGTCGCATTTATCATCATCGTAAGAATATGTAAAAATATTCAGAATACAAACTACAACGGTTTTTTTGAAATATATATAAAAATGTTTTTATAAATTGTACAGAAATTCAATAAAGAAATTTTTTCAATACAAAACTTATAAAACTATCATTTATAAACGGCTTTGTAATTTTGAACATAAAAAAATCTCTAAAATGCCTTAAAATTTACATATCTAAATGACATATAAATTTTAAGGGAGTTAAAATGAAAAATATTGATAGTTAACATAATCAGCTCTTCAGACTATCTCACATAAATCTTTTTCCCCGTAAGGCAGTAGTTTCCAAACTTTGTATCTGCACCCCCTTTCTTCATGAAAAGTTGGTACGCCCCCTCATTTTCATAACAGTCTAATTTTATAAATACTTTCAACTTACAATTTAATATTACAAAACAATATACCATATATTGTATAAATAAAATTCTTTTACATAAAAAATATATATTATCAAAAATTATACCATAATACCATTAAAACAAATTAAATCTTATAAAAAAACGAGAAATGAAATACATGTTTAATACAACCATGAATACATAATACAGTATTTAGTGCGATGGGTGGCTTGGTTTTCAGCAGAAAATTCAAATCGGGGATCATTGAAGATATCACTACTCGCAATTCTTTTTCAATCACTAAACGAGATATTTTGTCTTTAAAATAGCTACAGAAGAAAGTTTTTAGGTACGTGGACATATTTATAACCCTTTTGCTGATTTATTTTAGGACACCAATTTGAATTTATTTTTTGTCTCAAAAATGATTTTTTTTTTTTTCTATTAATTCTTGCGCGCGCGCGCGCCCTCTTGCAATAGATTAGTGCCCTTAATTAAGGAAGCATACCCTACAGTTTGGAAAACTCTGGCCGTAATCCTTGGCCGTAAGACATTAATTTTAGATGCGGCTCCCAACCAACCGAGGATGTCTAAAGTGGCCGCGTTTGAAGCGAGGGATTTTCAGATCACTCTTCTAGACTGTTCATTTAACCAATACGAACATTTTATGATTTACAGGTTGGATCGCGATTATCGCAATATTTGACTTTTTTTTTTAAATTGAAGGGAGAAAATGATTGGCGTTACAATGAAGGAATTTGTTTTTTCACTGATCGTTTGTACATTTTATTACTTTTTTGCATAATTTTTAAAAGTTTTAAAATTTTACAAATTTGATGTACATTTAATTTCTTTATAAATTTTTTAAAATTATAATTCCTAAGTTTTGAATACTACTAAGATTCAGAAATAAAATTGGGATTGTCATGAGATCTAAAGAGTGATTTCACTTAGAATTATATCATAATGACATTTCGTTACACTATTAAAATAAGAAAGAGAGATCATCATCTCATAGCCAATGAGTCCTTATCAATCTAATAATGATCCATTGGTATAAGAAGATCTGAAGAACAAACAGATGAGAGAGAGTGACGAAGACGAACTGGTTGTAAAAGGGAAGATGTCTTTAAATCTTAAATCTAAGCAACATGAATTGCTTAGATTTAAGATTCAAAGATCAAGTGGAGGGGTTAGTTGATAAAAGAGAACATAAAGAATCCATTTTCCACTATTTATGATAGTGGAAAATGGATTCTTTTTCATCTTTAAGAACGGTGAAAGAAAAAAAAAAGAAAAAAGACATTATAAATTTTAAAATTTTTTATTTAATAGTAATTATACCGGCAACTGGATTAATTAACAAATTATATTAGTATATCATGTGGAGCAGTTCTCTTCCAGATGCATTTTCAAGCGAATAGATATTTTTCAAGTAGTGATGATGAAATTATCCTAAAATATCACAAGCATGGCACCCTATATGATAAACATCCATACTATACACGATAAAGTAGCTAACTAAAATAGCACTTCTATATCTTCTATCTATAGCATGTAGGATTAAATTCGGATCCACATATCTAGTACAGTACAACTCCAATTATCCGAATCAATTGGGACCGGACCCATTCGGATAATCAAAAATTCGGATAATTGG
>WUQG02403328.1:0-17226 GCA_011317285.2 Androctonus mauritanicus | reverse complement strand
ATACGCTAATGTTTTTGACATCATCCATCTTTGCTTCACACACCGGAACTGTTTTCATGTCACCATTTAGTCACAAAACGATGACATCACATCTAATGACGTCATTGCTATATCACACATTATGATGTTATCCATTGCTATTTCATATGCCGGAACTATTGTGATGTCATTGTACGTCACAATGACATCACGCTGACGTTTTGTGACGCCGTTCACGTCACAGAATAATGGCATTGCCACATCACAGTAATATTATTACCATGTCGCACTGACGTCACATATTCTGATATATTGAGTTTTATTCATCGCTACTTCATACGCCAAAATTTTTTTCTATGCAATTTTATGTCACTTTCCACCGAGCAGGTACTAAGCGGCGGGACATTCCTGTTTCCACGACGGGCAACCCACATCCCTAATAGGGTCAGTCGTCAGGTGGAAGATGGAGTCAATGGGCTGGGCCTGGATCCCTCCTGAAAAAATTTGGTGTGGTATCCGAGAATTGAACCCAGATTTTCTAGAGAAGAAACATAGTATGCTTCTACCACGGCCATCGGAACTGTTGTGATGTCACATATTGATAGCATTTTGAGACGTCATTCATTGTTACGTAATGAAAATATCATGATCATGATGTTATTCCTACTTTATATTTTGCAATGTCAACAATAGTCAGAGCAGGCTGAAGAATTTAAATACCGTATTTTAAATTACAACCCCAAAATATCTCATCTCTGGGCGATTTTGACCCAGAATACCCTACATTACCCACCGGTTTCACTCTGCAAAGTTTGGTGTCGATAGGTCAAGCTGTGTGAGAACCTAAGTGGAACAAACAAATAGAAAGAACGACTGATATGTGCCATATCCTTTGGGCGATTTTTTTGTACCGTATGTTATCTGCAAGTCATGAGAAGTCACCCTAAAAAGTTTAGTTCTAATAACTCAAACGGTGTGAAATTTATGCGGAGCAGACAGAAAAAGAATAACCCTAATATGCCCTTAGTGCGATTTTGATTATGAATATCCTATGTTATCTGCAAGGTCATGGGAAGTTATCCTACAAAGCTTGGTCCCGATGGATCAAGCGATATGGTAACCTACGCGAAATAGACATAAAGGCAGACAAACATTGTATTTTTTATATCTAGATTTCATAAATTTATATAAAAATTTAGCAATATAATTAGATTTTCGGATGACGTCATTTTACGTGATTTCTAATCTTCCTTGTAATATTTATGCCACTACAATAAGTACCTAGTAAACAATGCAATACTTCAAGAAAATATAAATAGTCATTGTAATCGGGATTTATCTTGATTGGTTATATATAATCAGTGCTTCGAACGCAAAACACGTTACGCCAATGTCCGGAAAAATCTCTAAAAATTATGGCCATTCTACTTACAAGTTAGAAAGTAAAAACCAAAATGAGTTCGATCACGTGTTTAACCGATTTATTACTAAAGACATTTCATTCAGCTTATAGACAATAACAGAGAAGCATGGCAAGAATTCTGTTCTCCAGTTTAGTTTTTTTGTTGGCAGCCGTAGTCCAATCTGAATACTTTTATCCAATGTTAGATAGTTTTGCACCATTTCATCAGTTTGGACATTCTACTCCTCTGAATGCTGTCGCCTATATAGAAGGAAAACACGGAAACGGAATTCTATACTTTAGCCAGGCGGTAAGATATTTTTCTCATTTTATGGATCATATAACTATTTATATATAACTGAATATTTTAAATATATTTTAACAGATATATTCGGGATGATTTCCATCCTGCATCTATATATAACTGAATATTTTAAATATATTTTAACAGATATATTCGGGATGATTTCCATCCTGCATCTATTGCAATCATAACTGAATAATCGATTCTTGATTTTGTCACTATAGTAGTGCCAGTGAGAATCTTTTATTCTAACATGTTTATCCCCACACAGTATTCAGATTTAATTTTCTTACTAGTTGTACCTATTAATAGTATTAATAATGAGCTATATTACTCGGTATCTTAATCCATAATGGAATAATATAAATGATTGCTTTTCAATTGTAATTTAATTATCATTTAATTACAATTAGAATAAGAAAACTAACCAAATCTGCAATATTTAAACAAAATTTTAACAAATTCTGTTTTGTATACATAAAACATTAAATGGGATAAATAATTTGATCATCTTAACGTGATAAGATATTAATGCACATACTTTCTGAATTACTTTTTTTCTCTGTATGCAAAACCAATGATTTCGAGAAAATTTATAATATAATTTATTGTAAACTATATTTTATCTGTAGATAATATTAAAACTCAAAATTTTTTTCATATATGAAATTTTAAGAACGAGCTTCTTATATCTTAAGATACGAGTATATCACGATAATTATTTCAATAAAATTACACAGGTCAATGTTTTTACAGAGTTACATATTTTAAACGCCCTACTTTTTTATTATTTTATTATAATTTCATGTTTTAAAAAACCGAATATAGGTTAACAACCCGGAAAATTCACTTTCTCTATTACAAAGTCTAGATTATTATTTAATTATTGTTTGTTTACATTCTAAGTAATAGTTGACAAACATTTGCCTTTAAGCTACTAACTAATAAGGCAAAAGTTATGAGCAATGACTTATTTTAAGAATACTCTTTGATAAATTCTTAACTGGGTCACAAAATTATTCTCTCTCTCACCTGAAAGCTTTCATTAATCGAATAAGAAAATCTATTTTTTTATTTAAGGAAGGAGATATTGAAATATAGATATTTTCATTTCCTCGTTTTCTATTTTTGCGCTTTAATATTTACGTAAACAAACAATAGTAACCTGATATTTTTTTTTATATTGGATATAGGTGAAATTCAATAAATAAAATGCTTTTTATAAAATAAAATTTTCCCTATTTTAGTCTGCTGGTAGTCCCGTTGTTATAACAGGAGAAATCCATGGATTAGAAAAAGGAGCCCATGGATTTCATGTTCACGAAAAAGGCGATTTGAGCCAAGGTAGATTTATTTATTAATTATATTTTAACTGTTTACATTAAGCTTAAAGTTATTTTTTAATCATTTAGGATGCGAAAGTGCTGGAGAACATTATAATCCTTACAACAAGAATCATGGTGGACAATTTGATATCGAAAGGTAAATTATTTTCCATAATCGAAACTGTTTAAACACTTCGCTAGATATTAATTTTTAATTTTTCTAGGCACTTGGGAGATTTAGGAAATATCGTAGCTGACCATCATGGAGTGGCCAAAGTTTACAAAGTAGATAAATTGATGAGTCTTTCTGGAAAACATAGCATTGTAGGAAGAACCATGGTGGTAAGAATTTAATTTGTTATAAGTTATCTGAGAGCAATACGGAATCTATTATATAATTTTATAAGCATGAAATTTTTAAAAGCTAACCGAACCATAAAAAAGGAAAAAAATATTATTCCAAAATTGCCATACTTGACAACATCGGAAGTCATTATTGAGTTTATGGGAGCGGCGTATTGCCAATTTTTGTGACGATATTAATTCGCACGGAACAGTCGATTTCGATGTAAAAGCATCAATAGGAACTGTGTTTATTTTTATGTAATCGTGCCTACGGGTATTCAATTTTCAATTTCGAATAAATAATTTATAAAATTTGCTTCATTTGACAGCTAATCATGCAACCTTTCGAGGACGACTTAAAATTACAGCCCTCCACCAATTTAGAATACAATTAGAATCTATTGGATTGCGCATCTGATCATCGTATATATATTATAAATAAGCAGATAATTTACTACATGTTAAAATCATGTTAATATTGTAATTTTATTCGAAGCTTATTTGTAACAACTGTCACTATTTTATAATAATTTATTGTAAAATCTCGAATAATTTAGTGGATTATATCATCGGCGGACTATATCATCGCGAATAATTTAGTGAACTTCGGCACTCCCATAAACTCAATACCATGCTCAATACCTCCGATACTGTGGCTAAATATCAGTTGATACAATCGTATTTAAATGACAAATAGAATTTCTGCAACTTTTTAATAATTGCAATATTTTTTTCGCTTATCACATCTTTTCATATTTTAATAGGTACATGAAAATCCTGATGATTTAGGACAAGGATTTGATCAGGAAAGCAAAGAGACTGGAAATTCTGGTGGCCGCGTGGCTTGTGGCATCATACATCTTGTTAAGCATTAAACGTATAGTAAAATCAGAGACGAATTTGATATACATTTTTTTTTTCAAATATCTTTTGAACATTAAGCAGATAAATTATATTTCTCTCATTCTAAAATCTGGGTATGCCATATTGAAAATAAAAAAAATGTATGTTAGTTAATTGTCTGTCTAAACAACTTTATATTAACTATTATACAAAAAAAAATTATTTAAAGTGTATTCTATTTCAATAAAAATGTGCATTTTGTAATGTATTATTTTTTTGTAAATAATCTGATGCTGCAAAATCTCAATATCTTTGAGAATAAAATTAAATATGGAAATAGAAAATCGGGTTAATTTGTTTATCAAAACAGTTTATTATAGTTCAATCTGCAACTATGAACTTTCTATTAACTATATTCATTTAAAAAAAAAAAAAGAAAAAAATTGAATTCATTCTCAGAAAAAGTTGACGACTTTAATCTGCCACTCTTAGTTTATATTAAAACTCTTTAATATTTAATAATTAATTAATGGATAATCTGAATTCATCAAATAAGATGGAAAGTGTTTGGATTCTCCTTCAAAAACAGAAAATTTTTCCTATATTTAATTTCTGATAAGATATATAACGAAAAGCAACAATTCCATCCAATTTCCAAGGAACGGGAAGCAAAATCAGGTTGCATAAAAAAATAGGGAAAAAGATTACTAATTTGAGTTTACGATAAAATAAATTGGAGTACATTAGCATTAGGAATGTAAAATTTTACTATTAATTTCAGCATAAATTTTCTAATATAAACGGATTTATTGAAAAATTATATACATAAAAAAATTATGAATATTTAAAGAATACAGATAAACAAAACAGATAAAAAATTAACACGATTTTAAGAGCTTTTAATTACAGTATTTAAAATTGTTAATGCTCTAACTTCTAACTCATTCAAGTTAAATTATCCATTTATTATTGCAAAAAAAATAAATTTTAGTATTTTTATTATTTCATTTGATGGATTTTAAATTATATATATACATGACATTTAAATATATATTTTTTTATATAAAACATATAATAATGAACAACAAAATTTAGCTTTAAAAATTGTTATTAAATTCTTATTCGAAAAAATATATACTTTTCATAATAATCATTAAAATTCATTAACTGTACGAATTTATTCGATATTGTCATAATTAAACAAATGATATATATATTTAAACAAAAATAGTTTCATTACTGAACTTTTTTCTTTGTTAACGATTACGAAAATTTATCGTGGACAGAGAGCATGACGACCACCATCCACTGGAACGGTCACACCCGTCATGAATGATGCCTGATCAGATGCTAAAAATGCAATAGCATTGGCAACTTCTTCTGGATTACCAGGTCTTCCTAAAGCATGAGTTGTTTTGCTATGTTCTAAGAACTAGAAAACAGAAATATAGATAAGTAAAACGTTTATAACATTAGTGCATATGAAAAAGAGAAGTTTTTAACATTTACTGTCAGTGTAATGCAATGTTGCTTCATTGTTGTGGTATTTTTATATAATAATAATAATATTTTTGGAATGGGTTGGTTTATCTGTGTGAAATCCAGCGAATTATTAAGCTATTTTAATTAATAAAATTTTATAGTTTAAAATTGAAATTTTTTGGTAAAAATTGGAGATATCTGGAGAAGTAGAAGGATCGATTTCATTGAACAACGATGAAACGAGATTGCCTTCTACCAAACAATAAGATAATATGATCGCCTCTTGTCGAATAAAAAAGAATAAGTTTACCTTCGGAGGAAGGAAGGACAGACGAGAGTTGGTCAAGGAGAGATAAAGATTACATTCGAGGTGATGATAAGAAATGTAGCAGAGAAGGGTGGTCACCCGACGAGGATTAGGAAAGGAAGACAAAGGATAATAGAAGAATGACATAGATTACAGTACTTGTTTACTCTCTCTGGTAGTTCTCTCAAGCGAAATATGTTAATATTGTATTTTATTTCCTGCTTGAATAAATACATGTTACTTGTTTTATATGCGTTGCAGAATCAATTCTTCTATTCCGGATCCTTGCGTCACTCACTCACGACCTTTATTCGACAATAAGATAATATTTCCAACCACTTTTTTTTCGGCCATTCGCTTCGGGAATCTCACAATTTGTTTTTGGGATAGTAATTTTAGTATTTGGGTTGCCTGAATTATAGTAAATATGCGAAACTGTTGGAAACGTTTTATAAAACAGACTCTTAATTATAGATTAAAATATTAAGTTTATATTACTTTATTATAAGTAATTTTATTTTTCGAGATAAATGAATGCAAACTATATTATGGCTTTTCACAATATTATGAGCTGTTGCCAATGAAAGCGGTTTAAGTCTATTCTTGAAAATTTTTAATTGATACGTAATATATTATGTAATAAAATGTTGGTAGGTGCCAGATTTACTTTATGACTGCATTACTATAAAAATCAACTGTGAGTATAGAAAACAAAAAAAAATTTTTTAATTTAAGGATTTCCTCTTATAGAAAGCGCTCATAAAATTAAGTGCATCGGGGAAGACCAAGATACTAATAATATTGAACTAACACCATTATAAAAAAATGTAAGACCAATTTCGACGCAAATTCAAATACATGATATAGTTTATACCTTCCGCATACTACGATTATTTCAAAACTCTCGCACATATTCAAGATGAGAAAAAGAACGAATTATAGATTACCAACAATAATTTCAATTTGATCTTTTAAAAAATGAATGAATATTTACTTGTATGAAACAAAAATATATTATTTTCTTATCATTATCATTTTTTACAATTTCTGTCGTTTAATTTTTTGTAAAAATAATTTGAAAAATTTTAACATATAAATAATAATTAAAAGAATCACAAAACAATGATATTGAGTTTATATAAAGAAATTTTACACACAACATACAATTAATAATAATACTATGGTAATAACACAGAGTTGACTTATGCCTTTTCAAAAATAAAAAAACTCATTACTACTTTTGAAAGTGGTTTTAAGTCCATCTGTGGCTGACCAAAGTATGGTATTTTTCGAATAATGTTTATAAAATTGATTACCGTAATAAATTTTAACATATTTAAAATCAGAAAAACAATATCAACTTATCAGTTACCGATATTTTTGATTCAATATAAACCCACACCCTTAAATATCTCGATTTAAAAATAAATAGACTTTTTTAAATTAAACCACTTTCATTTTCATATTGTAGACCTATTATATTAAAACTTTTACAAAACGATTAGGACTATTTTTTGAATAAAATAAACCATAAAATTCTGTTTATTTTTTTAAATGAATCTTAAAAAAATTACAAATAAATAACATTTTCGGTTGAATGAAACGACAGGAAACGTTATTTATACCTAATAAATTATTTAACCTCTGGAAAGAGTTTGGTTTTATGCATTGTTCTATTATATACATTGGATTGACATGAATGAATATGCATAAATTTACATACGAATTGAAAAAAAATTAAACTATAATCACATATATACTGTACAATATAGTTTTAATATTCATTTTATCTTCTGTATGAAACAATTTTTTAAACAGTCGATATTTTTTTACAATGAAATTAAAAAAATTATTAAGAAACAAACAGTTCTGCAAATATAGAACAGAGAATGTTAAGCGAAAACAGAGATGATTAAAATTAGAATGGTCAAATGACAGGCAATTAAAAAACTCAGGCAGTCTTCTCAGAATTTGTGATTTCCCAGTGATTTTGTAAGTCAAAAAATACAATAATAATAATAATATTTTCAGACTTCAGTTTCATGCCTAGCGCTTGGAGGTCGAATCTCATAATTTTTTAAATGAATTTTTACTATTAATTTTTTAAAATGAAGATATTAAAAAAACTTAATATATTAAGAAAATTTCGGTTTTTATTTGACTGAGTGTAATAATTGAAAAAATCTGAATTAGGTTAATATAGTAAAAAAATTAAATTTTTCTTTCAAGCATTTATGCAAATAACTATTCCCTTACAGGAAATAATTACCTGTGATCGATTTTTGCAAAATTAAGGTTGATATAAGTAATCATATATATATATTTATCTATATCAACCTTAATTATAAATATAACCTTAAGTATGTGTGTGTACATATATATATATACTTGTATATATTTTTACTTCAGATAACAACTGGAATAAAGTAAAATTTTATTCCGTGTTTTGCCAGTTTAAGTGGCACATATACTTTCGATTTTAATAGCAGTTTTATTCGTACGCAATGCTATCATTTAGACGGTTAGCTCCAACTTTTTGATTAACATTTGTTGGATTTTCCAAACCACTTGTTATTGGGGCAGAAATTCAAAAATCACAAATTAAGTTCTTGCAAGCTTGCTAAATTTTTACACCGCAGGTAAAATAATAGTAATAATCATCATAGGGGTCACGATCGCGAATTATTGTAGGTCACGCCTAATAATTTTAAAATGATCAATTGCAACAATAACCATGATTCCTCTGTCTCACAACTTCGTGCAAACATCTTATAATAATGAAAATATGTACAAAATAGCATATTTTAATATGAAATTCATACTTTCTTAATGTACAGGTACATTATACTTGAAATCATATTATGCAAAATCTTTGCTTCAAATTTAGAAAAACAGTAGATATTTCTAGGGTTTGTATCAGCATAGCCAGAACTTGAAGGTCTCCAGAACAATAAAATTGTTTAAAATTGCAATAAAATGAATGGTTTTTGTAAAATTTACTGATCTGTATTTTATTTTAAGTTGTGTATATTTATTTTAAATCTTATGATTAATTGTTGTTAATTTTCTTTTCGGAGAAAAAACGGTTGTTATTTTGAATGACGCTACTGCCCGTACGAATAAATACGACAATGTATGCGGTATTCTGATGGTAAAACTAATAAAACGAGTAAAATATACCATTGGTTGATTTTCTTGTTTTATCTGTCATATTCAACCCAATGAATGATAAAATTATGTGCAGTAGCACATTTCTCTCTTGGGACTCCTAGGCGCTAAATCATTTCGAAGCCCCTAGTATGAATTATATAGGTCTATATTAGTGAAGTTAAGCTACCAACATTCATGATGGGATCATTGAAAAATGAGATTTATTGAGCCGAGCCCAAATCCCTCTTGAAAAATTGGAGGTGTTGATCCGGATTCTCCAGGGTGTAAGTCACAGTTTTATCAGCTGTATAGCATTTTCACAGACTACTTAACGTAATGAAACAGCAAACTGATATATATCAATATATGCAGATTACGAATGCCGTTCTTTATATTATTCTTAGATTCGTTCTTCTCATGAATTCTCAAAACGCTCTGCCCATTCCTTGGCGATGAAATTTTAATTGTTTGTATATCTAGCTGAGTCATTCGAGACACAATCATACTCGTCACTCCTACGCCTCTCAAATATCTACAAAATAGATACTTGAGAGGTGTAGGAGTGACGAGATATCATTATGTGCAGAGCTAATCTCTCAAGTATCTGATTTCCACAGCATCAAACGCTTTCTATGCCTTTCATCTCATACGCAGCATCTGTACTTCTTCTGTCCTCCTTATATTTCTCCATTGTCTCAGTAGATTCATCCTAAATATCATCAGATAGTGATATGAGCCTATTTCTGCATCTCTCATCACTCGTGTCCATAATATTTCCTCTCAATCTTTCATCACACACAATCAAATCAATCATACATCTCTGATTCTTCCAGGTGCACTGATAGTTGGCCTTGTGCCTAAAAATATTTGAGACAAATAAATAACTCTCTTTCAGCACAAAGTCTTTCCAAGTCTGTCCCCATTGTCATTCACTCTAGGATCACCATATTTCCTAACAAATCCTCTCACACCAACTCTGTTATTCAAATCTTCAGACAATCATTCGTTCAGTTCCATGATTTTCATTTATCATATCATTCAAGTCACACCAGAATTTATGTTTTCCATTTTCACTCGTACCATCCAAAGATGCATACATTTTTTGCAATCCTAATTTCATCCTTATCCATATTCCTTATCCAACACCAACACACAATTCATACACTTGTATTCTAGTATACACTACATGAATGTATACAAGTGTGTTTTATCATTCATCAGCACACCCACACTAGTTCTTGCTCGCTCACTCTCTTTTACTCCAGACCATATAGCCACAATATCATTTCTTACACTCAAATGCATACTCCTTTTGATGTTTCACAGAGCACATCCAACCTATATTTACACATTCATTCACAAGTTCCTGTTCATTTCCTTTCACTTGTTTATTCATATTCCACACATACTATCTTCATTCATACTTCCGTTTCCGTTCTCAACGTCCTTTATCCATAATCGTTTTAAATCCATATTTGACGATCCGGTTTTCTTTTGAAAATCATAAATAAAAAAAAATTCGCCATGTTGGTGATCAGCCTAACGATGGCAAGTTTAATGGAGGAGCTGCCCCCTTTGAGGATCCTAGACAATGCCAGGCACCACTTCGTCAGGCTCCTAATTCCTGGCCATTATAGCTAAGTTGAATTACCAACAACCCAGAAAAATCACTAGAGCAAGCAATCCCCCTCGCCATACAAAGTGTGGATCTAAAGGGAGATCTTTTGTAACAGAGTATATAATAAATACAGTATGAGTCTAACTAAAGTACAGTATTTAGGTTGCGAGTTTGAGATTGCTAGCTTGAATAATTCATATGGATTTGGGAAAAAATACACTATCCTCTGACACCTCAAGGCATAAAACGCTGATAAAGATAGGCGGACGGATTTAACGAACAGGCATGTCGGCATTTGCTGTCAATTCATTAAATATCGCAAAATGACACCCGAGCTCAGGCGAGTTCCTGGACGTTAGTTAAGGCGTCATTTTGCAATGTTATATATTGAAAAAGAAATGCAAAAATTTTAAATCTTGATGAGACGAAAAAATTGGCGAAGCAAAATTAAGAGAGCTAATATTGAGTTTTTAACGGGTAAGTTCAGAAAATGCTCTGAAAAGTCTCCACTGGAGAAGTGAAAGATTGACATCATATCGCGAACAACGTGATTTGTTAATCGGCTGAATCTCTTCAACAAATCACGTTGTCACGAGATCGCCACAGATCATGACGTCACTGATTAGATTCTCGAGCGGAGACTTCTTGGAGCATTTTTTGATTATTAAAATTTTGCTTTTATTTGATTTTTTAAATAATTTATATAAAACAAAACACGGTATTTTTGTTATTTTTTATTCATAAGAACTTGCCCCTATAAAATCTTAAAAGTTTTCTATTTGGACCAATTATCCTGGTGAAAACCAAAATGTTCTATAGATAAAACTATGATAGAAGAATTAATAATTAATTTATGTTAAAATCACATATAAAACACATGATGACAATAACCTATCAAATCATGTGCAGTAAAACATTCTGAGTGACAGAAAGTTATTGTAAATATAATTGAACATCAGTTTTGTAGCTACAGTATATATCTAGAACAGGAATTAATTCGTAAGTTTTATTAATAATTAAAAATCATAGAATACATTGGTACCAAAATGTAGAGAGAACATAAATTGATATCAAATATTTTCAGGATATGCTCCTCTTGATAAAGCATTGAAAAGTTTATATAAATATGTGTTTGAAAGAGGTTCTTTAATGTGTAAATGTGTTTTTATATTTCTGAAAATATTCACAGAACATTCCTGCCCAGAGGTGATTGGAACACAAGTTTATATAGAAAAAAATTAAATAAGCTTCATAACAATCCTTTGATATCAGTAATTAAATTGCAAGAAACCTAGTCACTAGAATTTTTCATATCCACTACACAATCAATCTGTCACTGCCCAGAGAATTCATATTGTATATATAAGGTATATCCCAGAATCAACGTCCCACTCTTAAGCCTGATTCACACTATCGAGCCGCCCACAGATCGATCTTTCTTAGCCTACATAAAATAATGCAATCATTTGGAAAATTGATTGTTTTAGAATCAGGTCTTACTTGTGCAGTTTCAGAATATTTTCATAAAAATAAAAAAATTGTAGAAAAGTCTATTTACAAATATGCAATAATTTTTAATTTTATATTATATATTATCATGAATTTAAAAAGAAGACTTTATCTATTTAATAGACAAGTCTTTTGAAAACATTATATATATCAAAATTACATAATTCAGAGTTTGAATTTTTTTAATCCAGAGTATTTTGAATTAATGAAGTTTTATTGTATTATCAATATATACAATATACTTTACAATACAGTAAATTATATACACTATTAAAGTATTGTATAATATATGTAATTACTTCAATTAGGAATTTCTTATTACAGAGATTTGAATGGTTAATATTTGATTATAATGTGAAGATTTTTGAAGGAAATTCCATCATCTTAAAATACTGAAATCAGAGTATTAAGTAATTTTACAATATATTTGTTGCTAAACTATTTCATTGTCAATTATATCATTGTTTCAATGTTTACAATTTTTATATAATTTTTCTCAAATTTTCTAAAATAAAATGATCTGTTGCTATTTACAAAACTTTGTAATTCAAGAAACACTATACAAGATGTATCTTATCACCTGTACCAATCTTTTTCTTGGAAATGCAATAAGATAGAAAGCAAGGAGAAAAATCTTGATAACCAAAGTATATCAGTAGAATCAAATGATCATGATAAAAATTTTGTGGGCTCACTGGAAGTAAGGGGACAAGGGGTCCCCCTATTTCCAGTGGGACCTCAAATGAAAATATATGCAATTTGGGCATATTTGGATAGTTGAACTTTTGTTTTGAAAGTTTTTTAATATCACCTATAGATTGTGAGATATATATAAAAAAAAGATGCTGCTGCATGTACCGCTGATTGGACTATTCAAACAAGAAGAAAAAGAATCCAACAGAGTGTTCTGTGTACATTGCAGAACACTATTGAAGCAGCATAGTAGTATTATGCAGATTTAAGGCCAATTTGGGTACTCAGTGGTAGTATTTGAATTGCAAGTGTGACAAGTCTTTTGCCATCACAGTTCGACAGAGAAGCATGCTCAAAAACAAGGGTTTCACAACTTGATTCAACCCTTTATGAGTGCCATGGATGTACAGTCAGTTGCAAAATGTTTTTCACCTAAGCGGAAAGTGTTCAGCTTCCTTCCAATATTTCAAATTTATGCGATTTCTCATTCCAGGCATTGATTTGAACATGCTTAGTGTTGAGCAATTCTATTAACTTTTATCACAGCAGTTTTAATGATATGTGCTTAATTTTTAGTGTGCAAGATTATTTTGGAGGTTTAGTAGAGAATTTTTGTGTCATTAATAATATATTAAACTAGGTCGTTATTAAAATAACACAATATCGCTATAACTATAAGCATAATCAAAGAGTAAGTTGCTACAGCTTCACTAGGGAATGATACAAGAGTGAAAAGCAGGTGTATTATAAAGTTATATTCCTGAAATCTGGGTATTTACAAGTATTTTTTGTATATATAAAACTTTCTCTGTCAATAATGCCAAAAGCAATAGTATTAGACAATTAATAATTCATCATAGAAGAGAAGGGAAAAGTGTAAATAGCCGAGATGCTGGAAATTACTACACACATTGTTATAAATATTTGCAATAGATATGAACAAACAGGATCCATTTCTCCATCAAAATCAACAGGCAGACCAAAACTGACTACCATTGAAGCAGATGAAAGATGAAAAAGAAGAATCATTTAATATTTGAAAATATTAAACGATTTTAACAAAAAAGGATTTTACTCAATATAAAAGATTGTATATTTTGTATTGTATTGCATTGTATATTGTATATTTTATTAAAAACTGAAATATACAATAAAGCAAAAATGGAAAAGTTAATTTTTAAATTTTCATGCATCATTTAGAATTTCTGAACAGATCATCAAATTGCACACTTGTCTGGAAAATGTTTAAACTGTTAGTATTATACATTAATGCAATGCTAAAAATTAAAAAAAAAACTATAATGCCGATGAAAAAAAATTATTATTTTTTTCTAAATAAGATTTGAACTTGGCTACTCGAGGTAGTAAGCAGATGCTCAACCAATGCGGGTATCAGCCAATTAGCAATTTTATTCTTGTCAATTTAAAGCACATGACGAGCTCATCCCAGACGTATACCTTCTTCTCTCTTCTTAGTCAGAAGGGACATGTCCATTTTAATCTGCTTTGATTCTCGGTACAAGTACTTGACTTTACACTTGATCAACTTCCAGTAAGTTTGGCTCCTACGAGGTAGGTGAAAAACATTTTGCAACCGACTGCACATGATTTGAAATACCTTTACATGAATGTTTAGCATTTGTATATTATGCAATTAATGTTTATATTTTTGAGTTTTTGATAGTTCATATTTGAGAAAAACTTGTAAACTGAGAACTACCTGTAATATATTTGAAAAAAATATATTATAATAAAAGAGAATATTGTAAAAGAATGTATATTATTTAGTAATCATTTCTTCCTGAATCTCAAATGAAACTTTTTTTATAAAACTTAGTAATGGAATAAAATCAATGAAATATAAAATTTTATTTTAAATTCTCAAAATAAATCTGTCTAATCCACTGTTTCTAAATATATAGGACAAAATAAATATAATTCAACATTACATCAAATATTAAAAATCTATATTAAAGTAAACATTACACAAACAATAAAATAAAAATATTTCACATTAATCACTGTCAAATACTAATTTTGAGAATAAATATATATCAAACTATATATATATCAAATTAATGACTTTATTTTTGCCTATTGTGGTATATATGCCATATCTATATGATGTAATTACCAATATCATATTCAATGTTTGCTTTATCCTATATCAAGTTTGTATTATGACCATAAATGATTTTAAATCTATAATGCTGTGATGTTGGTCTAGTGTTTCTTATATATAGCACTGATATAGTAAAAAATAAAATCTGTTATATATAACTTATTTACCCTTTCTGAAATGTGTTGACTGGATTGCTGTGCTGTAAAGCATTTGTTTTACCATCTTGGAGGATCTGGATACAAATCCAGGTCCCACACTTCCAGTTTTTCCAGAGAATCAAGAAAAACTGGACCAGCCTGTGGTGAGCTTTAAAGGCCATTGCCAGGTATAGCATATATCAAGTGTGATATGGCAGCTTAACATAATTAATCAGAATTTTTTGAAATGCAAATCTTTGTTTTTTATAAATTTTATCAAATGTAGTATTATTTTTATTAGTTTAATTCATATTTCTTTTCCAGAATATGCTGATTTTGTTATAATGTATTGTATTTTAAGACTAAGATATAATAATGGAAATAAAACAATGTACAGTATTATACATTGTTTATTTATTTTATTACTTTTTGTTTACACATAAACTCTAGTAGCACTAAGGCAGGATTCTGTTTGTAAAAACACAGTATACTGTATACTGTGTTTAAAATCAATGAAACACAGAATAAAATCAATGAAATATAAAATTTTATTTTAAATTCTCAAAATAAATTTGTCTGTAAAGGGTAAATCTGTCTGTATACTGTGTGGATTTTACAAATAAAATCCTGCCTTAGTGCTACTAGAGTTTGTGTATTGATTTTCAGGCAGTGCTGTTTGTGATTGTGTTTTTGTACTTTTTGTGTTTTGTCAGTATCAAAAATGATGCTGCAATGTTTCTTCATAATACCATTTATAATCTCAATAATCATGATTGATGTTAGGAAGATCCACAATTAATACCAGGTCCCATACTGCCAGATTTTTGGGGGAATCTAGACCAAATTTCTGATAGGATTGATTAGAATACTATAACGATTGAATGATTCCATCCTTCAATTCTCATAGCATTTTAATAAATCCCATCATAGGTTAGCTAGCACATTAAGGATTCTGAAATAACTATATTATATATATATATTTCCTTGTATAGTTTTGGCTGCATAAATTGATTAATCAATCAGTCATGATTGACAAATGAATGTGGAAAAATTAAATTCATCATAAAATAGAATTAAAGGTTGTATATGCAATGCATAATGTACCATTAGCCTGATTCTTCATGTTTTATATTTAATAAAGCTTGAATGTGCATTCATGTCTCTATATAGATATATAGAAATAAATTGGTTTTCTATATATACTGATTGCACGCACATTTTCCCTTGACAATTCAGATATCCAAAAATGACCTTTTATTCTGCTTTCTTGTTCTAGTTGACTTTGACATAATTATTTTGTTGACAATATTTATGAATTGTAAATTAGCTTTTCTGTTATTCACCAACTTGAAAATGTCATAAACATGTCTGGTAGAAAACAATAAATGTTTTCTGATAGCATAGAATAACTTCTTGTTCAACTATTCTAACAATCAACTTTTATATTTTATTTTATACCATAAACCAATGTTAATGTAAAACTATCCATTCTTCTATCTTAACAAAAGAATCTATTATTTTTCTACACAGTGTCAGTTATATCATTTAAAAATTTGAAATAATAAAATATGTTGGTATTAATTATATTGCTTTAGATCATATCAAGATTTGATTAAAGATTTGATTATTTTGATTATTTGATTATTATTTGATCAAGATTTGATTATTTTGATATCAAGATTTTTTTTTATTTTAAATAGTTTGTGTTGTTCAAAGTTTTTAATAGCATTTTATGATCATGAATCATCTATTAAAAGATTTTAACTTGAAAAATGATGACTTTATTAATGAACTGATATCTAATTCAAGCCAACTAAAAGAATGTGTTAATAGAAATTTCATCACTCTGCTTACTTTTATATCAAATTCAGAACCAAATCGAGCACAATAAGCAAGTGATACTTGCTTATTGTGCTCGATTTGGTTCAGAATGTGTTAAGGTTATATAGCAGGCCTTGCCAACCCAAATCATTCTATTATCATAAATTAGATCAGTGTTTTTCAACCGGG
>WUQG02403317.1:0-17226 GCA_011317285.2 Androctonus mauritanicus | reverse complement strand
TCTTATTCACACCGTCTATTCGTTATCGGATACATATAAGTGTACCAACTGTTGGTGTATTATGTCATTACGTATGATACTTGTGTATTTCGTGTAGCTATGATCAATGCATCTAAACATTGTACATCATTAACATCACAGATCAGAGTGTTTCTGCTGGGACAGAGACAGAGTGTTTCTGCTGAGTGTTTTATTTCGAAAAAAGTTGTCATTCAACTTTTTTCGAAATAAATTAAGTTCAATTGCTGTGATAGGGAATATCCATAATGCCCTTATGCGCTTGTCTTTTTCGGTAATTGTCAAGCAAAAGTTACGTCACAATACTTATCCTTTATATACCATGTGTTCAACACGAATAAATATGTATTGCTATTAACGGGGAGTAAAAAGAAAATTAACATTTTTATTTGAAAAATTATCTCCAATCGAAAGACATCTTATCAATCTTTGCTCGATTCATTACTCTATAGAATTTCAGCTTGAAATTGAACATTTTGCTCAATATTATTTCATATATTAAAATAACAAATAAATTATTATTCATTTATAATGTGAATATGTACACCTATCAATTTTCATTTATTAATGAACTGTGTTCTTGAATTTTTCTCGGGAAAAATTATAAAGTATATTTATTGGGTGAAGATTTCAGCAAATTTTACTGATATCTTATCTATATAAATTATTTTTAATTTTAATTATTACAACTTTTTAAAGATGATAAAAAGGATATAAAATGTTTTCATTAAATTATTAGAAATATTGTTAAAGATTAATTTTATTGAGTTATGATTAACTGACCCTCTTCTTCGTATTCAGATTGAAAATTAAACACTTTGGTCCCGATTCTAACCCGATTATACATAAAAACTGGTCCTTCGAGTTTATTGTCTTTGCACAATTTGGTGAGAATTTGTACTGGTTTCATAGGATCTCTCCATTGACTCGGTCCTGAGCTGTTAACATATTAAATGCATGGAAAATTTATTTATAAATTACAGTTAATTTTATTGTTTAATAAGTAATTAAATTACGTTTCGTATTTTTGTGCTATTCCGCAGGTTGCTCTATGTCTACTATAAAATCTATTCTCCAGATCTAGTTTAGTCTCTCCAATCAGATCGTCACTACCTAAAAGATCCCAGTCGAATATCTGTACTGTCAGCAGTGAATCTTGAGGGAATGTCGCTTCAAATTCAAAACATCTATAAAAAATATAATGAAATTTCAGATTATTTTTCATAAAGTTTCATAAACAAAGAATTAATGAGAACTATCTTTCATCATCTATGAAATAATATAAAATGAAACTAACTTTCCAAAAACTGGATTCAGCTGCTTTGATATATAATTTTCTTTGTCACTGGTGCGTTTATTGCCCAAATTAATAACTATATATGGATCAGCTTTACCATTTAGATCAGCAGGATGTAAATCCGTTGCCTAATTAATAAATGCGTGGATATTTTGGAAATTTTTAATAAAAGTTACCATATTACATTTGGTTGTTTCAATAGTGAGAAGGAAATGAAAATTCGTCTAACCTTGACTACGTAAACTCGGATTAAAACATGAATTGGATCATTGCTAGGAATGCCGTGAAACATTCCATTTTGAAGATCAGCACCAGGAATTTCTTGCAATGATTTTGGCAAAGGATATTTATATACTTGTAAGGAACCCTGAAATCAATTAAGATTTAAAATTATTCACAAATTTATTCCGTTCAAATCTGTATATATCGCACTGAATAAAAAAAATTTATTTGAAATATTCAAAAATTTCAATATATTTTATCAAAATATTGAAACTGTAATATCTTAAATTTCCATACGATTAATTTAATTTGATATTCACTCGATTGTTTGTAAATCATTTGGCTGTTAAGTAAGCTATCTTATAAATTCTACTTTTTAAATTTAATAGACAGTCGAGTGATGAATAAATGAAGAGGAAAAAATAAAATCATAGGCCCTAAGATTAATTAATCTAATTAAGGCTTTAATCAGTAAAATATAAAACATTGGATTTAAAGCAATGACAAAATATAGTTTTCCGAATTTACAAATGAAAACAAATCGCCCATAAATATAGAAATATAAGAATGTTTATTTGTATATTCGAAATGCATATTTGAATATACAAAGATTGTATAATAAACAATAAGCAAAACGATATTTGAATCACTCAAATATAAAAGCGAATGTATACATTTAAGCATTTTATATTCAAAGTACAAGCCATTAGCTTTTAAAATACTGCTGCAAGTGATACATATTCTAACTCCTCTAACAGATAATAAAACTATTCGAGCAAATAATGCTTAATGTTAGGTAAGACATTTGATTATGTAAATATTCATTTAATATTTTTTATTTTTATGCGTTGGAACTCTTAGATCGTAATTGCGGTAGTTATCCAAGAAACTTTCGTTCCAATGCATCTAAAATCGAATACCTTTTATCACATTGTATTTTCATATATTTCCAATAAAGTAGCTGTTCTAATTCACGCGTAACATCTGGAATTTTTATTCCCCAGGCGATAAGCTGTTTTTGTTTCGGATATACTTTAATTCTTTTTGCTTACATAATTGCCAAGTACTGAAAAATGAGTCATCTATCGGATATCAGATAAATCGGGCAAAATAGCTATGTATTAAGATGTTTGTATCGCGTACCAAGATTCCCGAATAAAATCTTCAGATTTTTCCAGATAAATCCAGGCCCGGCCTCTTGACCCCTTTCTTTATTTCTCTCGCCAATCTCATCACTGATCTAACAGTTATTTATAGATTTCGGGATTAACGCTAGTCTCTCTTGTTTTTATAATAATAATGAAGGAAGATACGAGACTATTGATTACTTTTATATTATATTTAACGAATTCTTAATTAATAGTCCACGTAATCAACCAGTGGCCTATATATAAGAAAATTTAGTTAAAACATTCAATTGAATGAATTTAAGAAAAATATAAATTTACACTTATTTTTGAAATTTATAGCCTATTTACAAAAATTTATCGGGCAGATGCAAAATTTTATTTGATGGATTTAGAAGATCCCACATCTTTAGATTTTCTCAGAAAAGGCCGGGAATGAATCATTGATTCCCATCCTTCAACTTCGTCACCAATGCTAACCAGTCAGGGTGATCTCTAAAATGGAATGCCCATAAATGGGATATTTATGGAAATTCCATGAAAATCGATCAACCAACCGACCAGGAAGGCGCCAAGGGTATTTGCCGCCCGAGTGCAAACTTTTACCGGCCGCCCCTGAAAAAATAGCTAAAAAAATTGCGTGTAGCATTTACTACAATAAATAAAATAACAATTTATGCCAACCAAAAGTTACAAGTATTCTTTATTAAAAACGCAGAATACATAGTTTGGTCTAATTATTTTTAACATTTTTTCGAAAACAAACAAAAAAGAACAACAATTATTCTCTTAATATAAACCAAGATTAATTGCGTGAAATCGATTCGACACCATCTTTTTGTAGCCAAATCATTTATTATATCCTCCGTATCTAAATTAAGTTAATAGCAATTTGATGTTCTATGTTAATAAGACTTAAATTATTGAATCTAGCCTGTGTCATTGTACTGCGGAGATGATATTTTATAATTTTCAGCTTGGAAAAGGATCTTTGGCCAGTTGTCACAGTCACAGGTATTGTTAAATAAATTCTTAGTGACAAACACTAAAAAGATCTTTCGAAAATATATACTCGAGTAGCGAAAATGCGTTCATATTCGGATGAAGATAGATTAAAATATTTTCTATATATTAGCTACATAAGATTACCATACCAGTTACATAAAATAAATATTTGATAGGTGTTTCTGGCCGCCCGGATGCGGTACATCCTTGGCACCCTGGGGTTGGCCCGGCCCTGCCACCGACAATACAAGTTTGCAGAATGAAACTTTTTGAATGGGAATTTATATTATACCAACTCGCTTTAATTAAATTTTCCCCATTTCTGTTTTTTCTACCATACGCGGTATTGATTTTATGCTTGTCTTTATAAAAACAGAAGCTTTTTATCTGTAGTCATTTTTAAAATGAACAACAATATAATACGATCGACAAAATTAAGTAAAAGGAAAACAAAAATAATTACCAATAGTTAACATTATTTCCATAAAACGTTCTTTTCTTTTCAAATGAACATTTAATGATAATCATATAAAAATTTTGAGATAAATTATAAAAAAATCTGTGCACAATAGAAAAAAATCAAATTAATGGAACTCAAATTCCACTATCCATTAGAGAAATAAACACTACAAACCCAAACGATATTTTTATCTCTCACTATTATGGCAATTTATGTGGTGGCCTTTAAATTCCAAAAACCAACAATGCAATCTTTAAGCTTCGAAAATATTTTTTAATTTACATGCTTAAAAAAACCTCAAATAAATAATAATAAATTAAATTATCTATAAATATTACCTAATTACGAATCACAGGCTTGGTGAGTGAGTCAGTCTCAGCGGTTATTACAGAAAATGAAAATGGCTAATTGGTGTAGTGATCTCATATTTTCATTGATAAGTGTTATAATAAGGATCTAGCTGAAAACTGTTTTAACTTCAAAATGGATGCTATATTTTTTTCTGATTTATTGAAATTAGAAAATTTCCACTCATTTAAATGAACAGTATTAAAATAAGAAGTCGACAAAAAAACAAAAAATGAAAACTGAGTGTTCTTAAGAACTTTTATAAATTTTAAGAAAGAACTTATAATTATGATAATACACAAAGGCGAAGCTGAAGAGGGCACGAGTAGCCGAAATGCATCCGAAGCCGATGATTCGTAATCACCGGTTTCGGATGATTTTTCGGTTTGGAGTGTTTATTTCTCTAAGTCAATGGACAGTGGAATTTGAGTTCCATTAACTTGAAAATACACATCACCCTCCATTCCATTATGATTTAATTGAGAAAAAAGATGTCGTATTCGTGATCATCATACTTGAATTATCAAATGATAGATAAAATACTGCAAATTGCAAAATTAATATACACTTGATCTATGTAATAAACTTTATTTTAAAATTAAACATTTACGAGTTTCTCTTTACTGTATTCAAAAACGATAATTCGTTTTAATTTTAATGAAATCTTATTTTTCAAAATATCCAAGTTCGATGCGCGTATACAGTATTGGTTGGTTTTGGTTGTATTACAGAAAATTTGGTGGTAAATATACAGAATTTTTCAAGTAAAGAAGTTTTCAGCAAATTTTAAGTATTTAATGAAAATAAAAATTCACCTTAAATATTCCCACAATTCTGTTTTGATCTTCCAGTTCATCTCCTGTTCGCTTTCCACGAAATAATTCGAAAGAATGAAGCCACTCTTTAAACCCATTAAAATCCGGAACGTTCTCTAATTCGCAAGGATAAATCTGAAAATAAATTAAAAAAGTTATAAGGCCTATAATAGTAAAGTTATAATAGGAAATTTTAAAAGACTTACTCTTATGAATGCTTCGTTGGCAGCTTCTTTCCTTTGTGATTTTGGGGATAATCTAGCAGCTAATCGGACGGCAGTGGATGTTCCTTTGAATGTCCTCCTCTTCCTTTCAGCTTCGGGTAGATGTTGATTTTCCAATCTCTGGAGTTCTTTCTCCATTTTTTTAGTATCTTTTGCACTTAACTGATCAGGATCAACTATTTTTAAACGAAATAGAATAAGCCATTAATTTCATTTAATCTATATTATATAGACTAAAAACTAATCGACTTGTTACGTTTATTAATGAAGATGATCAAATATATTATTAAATACCGGGAGCCTATAATGATAACAATAATCTTCGAGTGAAAACGAGAAAATTTAGTGTAAATTGAAATTTGGTTGTATTAACGTCACGTAAAGCTAGATTTTATGTTTTTCCTAAAATATCATTTAATTTTATACTTAAAAAATTTTAATGTTGTATAAATATTCTTTCTATATAAAATGAATATGAATTGATACATTCTCTTTGTATGTTATTGAAAACCGATAATTAGAAATTAGTATTTCCCCCAAACATCAAACTTCTTGTGATTTATCGAAAGAAGTTTGATGTTTGGGGAAAATACTAATTTATCCAGTTAAAATTTTGAAAAACATAATACAAAGAGCTATTTAAATGCCAAATTATGTAGGGCCTATCAAGTTTAATTTTCAAATCCGTTTCCCGAAAATGAATTTCACACACATTAATTTAATTAATTAAAGGAAAAAATGCCATAATAAAGATGTATCTGGTGTTGATTATAAGATCAAATTATGTATAATAATAAATTTTTATAATAATGATTAAATTATAAAAAATATAAATTTATTAAAGCTTTCTAAGGATTAATAAGTATAATAAATTTTCTGAAGTCATTAATTTATAAAAATTTAATATCCATAAGGATAAAAACTGTCAAAATTTACTTTCTCCATTACACTGCACTTCTCCATTCATTGTAACTGATGGCTGCGGACTTATTGTATTATTTTGATTTTCACCTCCATCTTTACCTTCCTGATAAAAGAATAGTTTGTAGATTAGAAATAAATATTTTAGATTAGTATAAATTTATAAAATACGAGCCTTTATCATAGTCTCATAGGATGCAAAATATCCGCTCCACCAATCCTTATTGCTCTCATCATCGGAAAGCGCTTCTTCCGCTTGTTGCTTTTTTTTCTGTCTATTCGCTTCACTTTTCAATTCCTTTTTGGTCTTTTTTCCTTGCTTAAAATATTCAATACATTTAGATATTTTATTCGGTTCTCGACTAAAGTCTTATCTTTAAATACTCACGCATTCTATAGTCACATTAGTATCCCGCATATTAATAGCGTGTGTGTCTGCATCGATTTGAATAACTGTTTCCTCCATTGGAACATTCAGAATATTACGATTGTTAAAATCTAATATTCAATAATGAGTTAATAAATACTTTAATATAAAAGATATAAAGCAGAATAATCATGAAAAATCGTGACACGTTTTCTTACTGTATGTTTGTCTGGAAGAATCATGTTCCTTTTTAACAATAGGCCTGTACATGAACTTTTGTAAAGCACTTATAACGTGTGTACCTACAAGAGTGAATCTTCCAAAACTCCTACAATCCATAACTCTAATCGTCAAAGGAGGACAATACATTTCTTGATCAGGTAGTTCCTGTAAACAAAATAAAAATTAATATGCTGTTTATTTAAAATTAATTGCATATGATGTTAGTGAAAGAAAAGAAAAATTGGGTACTTAGGACAGATAGTCCTATTGCGCCCAATTTCACCACCTATAGAAGAGCTGCGTGAAAAATGATTGACGTAAGAATATTTCCATGTTGATATCGAACAATATTATGCATCATAACTCAAATATATATTTTACATTTTAAACGAAAAAGATAGGCATTAGAAATATATAGAAAAATAATCACATCTATATTATCATACACACAAAATCACAACAAAATATAGAATCATATATAAATAAAAACATAGAAATTCATACGCATGCAATTATATTTATATTATACAATTACACATCAATTGAAAAATATATAGTAAAACATATCGATATAAACACACAATAAAATAGAAGCATCCGTGCAGACAGATAAACACGGATTAAAAAACAGAAACAAAATATAAAACATACATAAAAATAGAAAGAAATTTTAAAAACACAGAAATATTAGATTAGAGAAGTGCGCACACAGAAACATTAATAAAGAGAAGCATACATTTTTGAAAGAAAAGCATTGATACACAGAAATATATAATACATAAAATAAATGGCATAAACACAGACAAATACAAAGAAATTGAAAAACAGAATTTACACAAATAATATATATAGAAACATACATATTTCAAAGGGTCGAGTATTCACAACACACACACACACACACATATAAAAAAATCAAAAAAATGATATAGTTAGACATCAATAGTATTTAAGGTGATGCTTGTTTGTACAAAACTACTATAGTGAAATACAAAAAATTAACGGAAACACTACAGGTAAAAACATAATAAAACACTGGAAACACAAACAAAAACAGAAAAAATTGAAATATATATTTAAATGTATAAAGCGTATGCATATACATTATATATGAAAAATATGCAGGATATTCTTAAAGGTATGGCCAAATTTATATCACAGATGTTCTCAATAAAACAAAGCAAAAAATCTACATAAACATAGATCCAGAAATGTTTCCTTTTCGAGATAACACAAGGTAACACAAGGCCACCACTTTTGACACATACATAAACGTAAACATACCGTCATACTTACCAAAACACATCTAAATAAGTACAATACACAAACATCAACTTGTTTAAACATACCAGATAAGCAATAATATGTTGGAACATATATTAGTACATTTTATAATCTGATATTTACTGTATAAAGTTCAAATTCATAATAAACAGACCTTATAGAAATGAAATATGTTTTCTGCTTAGAAATGCGCATTTAAATCCTGCCAAGCTCTGATGTCTTTAGACTTCGTGTACATTTGAATAAACACAATTACATATAGAAGTACACTCACTCAGACACCATCACAAACACATACACGCAAAAATAACAAACCATTCAATATAAAGACATCTACACAGACTCAGAGAGAAAGACGCCACATAAGTAGAGAAACACATATTTTCAAAGAGATTACAACAACTACCAGACCAACACACACATAATATATATTTAATAAATCATACTACTTACGTCAAAGTAAAATCTAACTTGAATTTTAGATCTTACTTTGATAAGATCTCTCTCTCTCTCTTTCAATGAGATTTAGCTAAATGTCATAGAAATTTGTCTTTATATATATATACGATATAATTATGTATATAAAGTCTTTCTTTTATGTATTTCTCGTATAATCATATAAACTATATTATAAAAAAAGAAATTTTTATATTAAAGAAAAATATTTTAAATTTTTCAGATGATATAAGAATTAAATTAATTCAATTTTTAATAATTTAAAAATTGATATTCATATTATAAATGCAAAAATTTATATAATCTTATATTAGTCCTACAGAAAATATAAAATATTTGCATTTTATTTTTTTACTGAGGAAAATTTTAACTCAAAAAGCTATTTTAATATTATTTTTAATCAACTAGACATTATTTAAAGTTAATTAAAAATTTAAAAAATATTTTCAAAATTTTAGAATTGGTCAATTATTATGGATTATTCATATATTTTTGATGAAACGTAAATAATAGATTAAACAAATAACATAAAAATATGAGACTTACCACATCGAAATGCTTAACCATGACAGAAAAATTTGGATTTTTTTTGCAGTTCAAAATAACTGAAGATTGTAAAACATGACCAGCGCATTCGATGTCTACTCTAGGACGATCAACAGTCATAAGATGAACTCTCTTCAACTCTCGAAGGCCCCAAAAGAGTACCTAAAAATAAATTCATAGATTTTGTTTTGTAAATCTGTAAGAAATACAACCAATCCTTTCAAACAATCGCAATATTTGAATTTTTGAAGGTAAGTTTATTGAAAATCTGAAATTCGATGTTAGGTCCGGTATAATTTCAATTGTAATATTTTGTAAATTTTCCTGTCAAAGCAATGATCGGAAATTTAAGATACACTCGAGGCACATTAGCAAACGTGAAAACTATTACACTGGCTATGTGTCCAATATATTTTAAAATACAATCTTTTATTTATAATTTGGATTACTGATTAATTATTCGATCTCGCATTTTTAACATATTTAATTTAACATAAATTCAACTTTCTTTTTAATTTAATTACGCAACGTAACAAATTTAGTTCTAGAATTTATTCTAGAAAAAGGATGCATTCCATTATATTCAACATAAAAATTCCATAGTGTTTTAAACAAATAAGAATTCTTAATAGCTACGGCAGTATATATTCCAAGCAAATTTGTAACTACTGTAAATCCAAATTCAATGTTTCCAATTGACTTTTATACTTATCCAGAATATTATGATTTTTTATGATTCTTTCTTAATATTTCGGCATTAAAATTATTTGCGCTACTATAATTAGATGCGTAGAACTTGAGATATCTGCCATCGAAGTTTAAGAAAAAATATTTTTATAGTTTTCTAATTACACATCACTGAACCAAAAATTTTAAATTCGGGTTGGGAATAAATACATATTTTGAAACTTTATTAAAAATTATTCGCATAAACAGTTTACAGAATTAAATTTATTTCACCTTCGACGGAGAAACTGTCTCAAATTTCGTATCCGCCGAATATATCAGCGCTATTACCATGGTGCAATGTGACGTCACTATCTATTGGCTGATCAACTTTTGGCAAATCACTTTATTGAAAATATCCATATTATTCTTTCCATTCTCTTTCACCAAATTTAATCCTATACGTAATCTATAATATATAAGACGACATAAAGACCGAATATCTTTTGACTAAACATTTTCTCTTTTTGTATAAACAAGCGGAAGTACGGTAATTGAAATTTAACGGAAAAGCGTTTGTTAAAATCAGATTCTAAAATGGTGTATGGCCTGACGCTATCATTTAGAAAAAATTATACCTCGGAAGAATGGTCAATTTAGATTTTAATTGGACAAAAATCAGTAACATTTTTGAAAAATATCTTTAAAACAATACTTAATCCACCAAAAATTACATTTTAGTCATCCCGAAATTATTTGTCAAATTACATGCAACTAAAAACGTATAAACTTCAATAATAAGTGTTTTATATCCAAACACCCGAACAAATTAACTAAGGATAGTTATCGAAAATATTTATAATAAAACGATATATTTTTTAAGCGTGCCATTTTCGAAGGAGAATCTCAACTTTTCCTTATTTCAAACGCTTGTTTAATAAAACTGAATACATATATCTATTGTATTTGAGTAGTTCATAAAGCAACTTCTGCATAATATGTGATGCCGAATTATTGATGGCCAAATAATTACCCACATTATATCAATGGTACAGGTTTGTATCTTAAATTAGAAAATTTAGTGAACAATTTCTTTATGACACGAATCTTATATAAGCTGACAGAACTAAGAAAAATATGTTATTTAATCCGATTGTCTTTCTAAATTTTTCGACTGGGAGGAGATGAATATAATGTTTAGTTCATCCGTAGTAGGCTTTTATATTCAATCCGGCTTTCGAAGGCCAATATCTACAATTGTAAGAATTCTTGTATCCCTACATTTGCCGAGAAAGGATTTCATTCACTATCTTATTTCATATTCCAGAGAAAAATATTATTTTTTGATAAAATGGTAGCTCTTATATTTTTACTTAGCTGTTTTTAAATGAAAATAATCAAGAATATGGATTATATTTATGAATAATCAAGAATATGGATACATATTTCTTTCTTTGACCAGAAAGTAGGTTTAATTATGTCTAAACCTATAAATATTTAGTAACTATCATCAGAAAATTTTTGGTATTTCATATTATATAAATATTTACCTCGATCCTATATTTTGACAAAGTGGGCCTAATTCCCTTAGGTACAGGCAAGACGGGTCCTCTATCTGACCTCCATAAATTTTCTTTGGGATGAGGTAATTCTGGAATTTCTCCCTTTTCTTCGCATTCCGAAACCTGAAAAGTTATTTGACAGTTGCACATAAACATAGCAAATATTTGGTGACGATTTCAATGGAGGAATATGTTGGTACTGTTAATTTAAAATCGTTATTAAAAATTTAAATGAAATTAATTTTAATGATTCTTCAACCAATATTTACCTGTAACAGTTCAAAAGTGGCTAGTAGTTCTCCCGCCTGTTCCGATCCTCGAAAAATATCGTACCATTCCAAAATAGGAGGAAAATCTGGCTTAGCGTACGGCTCATCGGCGAATTTCACGTGAGGTCTGGCTACAGTTCTACCAATAAACTCAGATTTACCCTGAAAAATAAATTAAAATTAACTGATAGATTTGGAATTTCTATGTATTTTTAATTGATTAAAATGAAACCTGTCTATATGTCTTCTCTTCTGAAAAAGTATTCTCGGTTTGTTTCTAATAATTTTAAAACTAGATTTATATTATTTGGAAAATTTTTAGCCATTTACGTAAGTGTGCATAGGTGTGTGGATAAATAGTGTAAATACCGTAATTGCATTCGCGTGATTTCTCGGATTGAAACCTACTAAGATTATTTACCACTTTATCTTGATCGAAGATTTCCACTACAATTACTGGAGGATCGTCTTTGATATCTTCTTTACCTCCATTAACTATTACTTCAGGGAATAACAACATTTCGTCCCAAGTAGGACTGAGAGTTTCGTCGATAACCTAAAATGAATCAACACTTTATAAATTGCCACTGGATACCATAGTAGAACAGTTTGTTAATTTTTATGTAATAGTTTTGAAAAATCAAATTACCTGAGTCGTTTGGCTTTGGTCAGAAAAGATTACTCTGGCAAAAGGATCCGATAGACCCGATGAATCTGAACCTATAAGAGATCTCGCTTGGTACATGTGGGCTCTTAGTTGAAATTGTTGCTTTTCTGTTTTAAATATGCGAAAGAATATGTAATTTCCAGAAATATGCGTAGATGAGAAATTTTTTATATCACTAAATATTAAATTTCGATCGGTATCGATTAAAGGAATATTTCAAATTATAGTTATAGCCATAAAAATTATTATTTAGCCACAAATTTGCAATTAATCGTTATTCAGTTTTGGAAAATGAGAATATTTATTGACGTAACCTTAAACTAAATGAGATTTGGAATTTTGATGCTAATATTATTCCATTAGTTAAATCTCACAATATTTATTAATCGACATTGAAAATTTGTATGTTTGATCGTATAGTATTTGAATTCTTTTTTAAAAATAAAGAATAAATGATATTTATTTTCTTTTAAATGTTTTCTTTATCTTTCTTAAATTACTCGAAAAATGGAAGGGGCCGATAATACCGAGCCATAATTTATTAATATAAAAGGGCACCTAAATTCAGAGATGATATTCACTTCGAAACTATTGTATTCATTTAAGAATAGGCTAACTAAAATTTTAAAAAAGATTGGTTATACCTAGTTTTTATAGCAAAAATTCATAAATAATACTCATAAAATGAAAAAAGTGGCAGAGGTGGGAAGTAGGGGAAGGGATGAAAGTGGATAAAATGATAGAGCTGGCAGAGGACAACTCCATGCAGTTGGTTTCTGAAAGTTGGTTCCAGAGTAAGTTTGCTATTTGTCATAAGCCGAGAGCGATTGTCGATAAATAAATAACAGTCTAATGGCATTTTTCTTTGGTCGTTTAGTAAAAGTGGCCTCGAATCCTATTTTATAAATAGGCGCCATATATTTAAAATATAATTACTTAGGTATATATTTAACATACCAGCGTAATGGAGTACAGTGGGAAGTATCGCTTGCTGTTTATCGGCGCTCTTTATTTCACTCGTTATTTCGTATCCTTTCGGGAGTCCTTTCAAATAATGTTTCTTATGCTTGGTCAAACTCAGCCACATATACACTCGCAATTTTGCCTGGACCGCCCATCCACCCGGCCCCGTACCTTTCTTTCCTGGCAACTATGGTAAAAATTATATCAGAAACGAATTTTCTGGAAATGTTAAAATCATTGACTTACCTTAAGAAACAATGTTTGCATTTTACCACAAAATTTTCCACTTTCTTCTTCTACTATCGAAAACATTAGTTCTCTGGCGGGTATTCTCTGATACGCCACCCTTTTTCCTCCGCTAATCATCCAAACGAAAATGTCTGGGAGCGCGTGTTGAGGCTGAAAATTCAATGAATTCAGTTTATATTATTGATATAAAGAATTATCGGAATAAAACTTAATCATCGTATAGTAGGTTCCAAATCGTTAAATAAACCAAAGTTTTTTTTATACGAAAAAATATCGGTTAAGATTTATACTAATAAATATTTACATCTTCCACTAAATCTTTTAACTTTTGTAATAGATTTTGGGTACTTCTGAGCTTTTCTTTTAGAGTGTTTTTGTTGACTAAAGGTTTCATGGTTCTGCTCATAGTTCCTATGTGATCCTGTAAAATAACGTAACAATCTGATTAAATTATTTTTCCTTAAATTTTTTTCTTTCGTTTTCAAGATATTCACCAATTCTCTTTGGCAGAGTTTCATCCGTTCTTTATCCAGTTTGGTTTTTCCAGACGCGCTTCCTCCCGCACCTTTGGCAACCGTTAAATAACGACTAGAAAATAAAAATATGTTCAAATTAACATTAAATATTATTGCACGGGTCCTGAAAATGCCCTTTAAACAAAAACCGTATAATATATTAGTGTGGTAGAAAATTCAATCTATTATTAGGATTTTTAGTTATCCAGAAAAATACAGTACGTTTCATACAAAATTCTGAAGAATATCGAATAGAAACCGTTTTTTGTTATACAACAAAATATTATATACCGAATACGAGTACTCGAAGAATAACGAATTTATAAATAGTTTACGTACAAAAATTAAAGAGAAATTTTAAGAAATTCTAATAATTACTCAAAATCCCAATTTATTTTGTTCAAAAAATAGAAATTTTAAACAAGTTGAAAATTTTTACAGATATAGTATTTTGAATGATATCCAACAAGAAGAACCCATTAGATTTTAACCATCTAAAAAACAGGAAGGCAACTTTTTAAGATTTTTCAATTAAAATTTGATAAATATCCTTGGGAAGTAAGAAACTTTTTGGCAAAAATGAAATAATATTACAGTATTTATAATATTAGGTGTACGGCAGTTGTTTTTATGTAAAATTAGGTTATACGATAGAGTATCGCATTTCCATAAGTCAAGTTGAATGAGAACATTTTTTTGTCTCCTGTATTTAATTTTTTTTCAAAATGAATTATTTGGTGGCTCTGAAATTTTAGTTTGTCGAGTGAATAAAAAGTAAATTTATTTAATGATTAAAAAAAAAACAATTGAGAAAATACTAAAATATTTTCATCACCCGCAACCCGATGATAACTCTTCTAAAACGCCTCTTAATCTCCTGTCAGCGTGAGATTTCTCTAATCTCATCATTTCTTGAACGTCGGAAAGTCCTTCATCCTTTAAATAAATAAAAAAGAATAAAATTTATTTTCTTGGCTATATTAAATGATAACTTTTGGCAACTTTACTCACTAATTTTTCAGCAATTTTACCAATTAGATTTGAATTATACATCCTCCTCCTGTGATCGTGCCAAACACTCCGAACCCAGAAACAGGGTTTATCGTCTCCGAACGGCAAACAATAATAATATCTGAAATGTCAAAGTGCAAAATCATAAATATTGCATTTAAAAATTCGTATCACCGGAAAAAAATTCGTCCGGCACACTAAGGCAGAAATTAGCGCCATATATTTTAGTCAGATATTGGTGGCCATAAAATATGTGGCGTAACCAGGAAGAAAAATCCGAGAAACAGTCGACTTTTTCAAGATTTTATAATTAATAAATTCTTATGGTTACAAAGTAATTTTATATAACGCTGTTTTCCTTTAAAAAGAGGAATTATTTTGTTTTAATAATTGGAATTATAATAAAGATAAATTACCATTTTCATTTTAATTAATGTGTCCATTAAAAAGTTAAAAAGATTTTTCCATAAAAATCAAATCTTTAAAAATGAAAAGAATTAATTTTGATGAATGGCAAAAATAAACGAAAGGAATTTTTAATATCGCAAATCTTATTAATCGCTTTAAAACGCGATTTATTTTAAAAGTTAATCCATTATTTTTCAAGTGGTTCGACAAACAGGCTAATAATAATTTTAAGACACCAATAGTAACTGTCGCATTATTGACCGAATACTTCTAGTTTAACTCGATAGATGGAGGGATAAGTCCACCTGTGTAAAAATTCTCTGGCGCTACTAGTCGGTCTTCAAATTGGTCAGATTCTTCGCCATTACGATAACGAAAAAATGGAAAGATAAACCAATAAATATGGTGGAAAAATTATTTACAATAATTTAGATTTCATCAAATTAATATATATTTATTTTATTATATTTATTGAATGAGTACGGAAATTTTAACAAAAAATGAATACAGTTTAATTCTCACCGATTTTAATTTATTTAAAAATCTACAACATAATTTAAACAGACCAGGTAAAAATATTTTTTGTTAGTAATGATTATATATCGAAATGGGGCCGATATTCCAAATATTTAACAATGAAACTAAAAAGCGGAAACTAAACTGTTTACAGCATTTTAGGAATAGTTACCTAAAGGCTACCGCTTTAAAGTAAACTGATGGAAGCGCCTTATTCCAGATTCGTTATCAGCTAATAATTCTTCACCCACAAACACACAGCGCAATATTATGAATTTATAGTGGAATATCTATGAATTAATTATCTTTATCGCTTACCTACTTATTATACTATTTGAACTACGGATAAATATTTTCAAATTGGTACGGCCATATTGTGCGTACTGGCTGAATATCGGCGTGGTAAGTGATTATACGTGATAATCGACTTACCAAACCATTCTTTACTTTAAAATGTCTAAGGAGATTTTAGAATCCACCCGGTTTTGAATAAAGAAAACATTTAAGAGCGGAAGATATAATTGTAAAAATCAACAGACCCATGTTAAATAAAGTTCTCTTTAGCGCAACTTCGTATAGATTTGAATAAAAATAATACGGTATTTTCCCAGAAGGCGTAAAGGGTTTTTTATTCTTAATTATATTTACAACTTTATAAATTATGATGTAGTCTTACATTAATCCAGATTCGATTTTTCACCGATTTACATAAGCTTTTATATATAACGTCACCCTGGACTGATGCATCTATAAATAATAACCTGTTCACCCAAACCTTTTCAGAACTGAAAACCAATTTTAGTAAATCGCCGCTGAAGTCTATTTACTTAAGAATGAATCAACAATAAACTATAATGATGTACTATATAGGCCTATATATATATTGTATTCGTTACATGGTTTTCTAATTTACGACGTATTAAAAATTAATAAAAATGCGGCATTATACGCCAGAAATCATGCGTAAAGCTTATAATTGATAGAATAGCGTATAATAATAATAATAATAATAAACTAGAAATTACCCGCTCATATAAATGAGCGGAAATATAATATCACTTGAAATTTTGCTTGAAATATATTTCCGA
>WUQG02403306.1:0-15385 GCA_011317285.2 Androctonus mauritanicus | reverse complement strand
TGTGTCTGACGCCCCAGGCTTCGTTGGTCCAAACTCTCCATTGGCAAACGGGTCTCTCATTCTCGGGATCCAGGCAACGGCCGCTTATATCTACAAATGGATGGAAAAAATCCAAACAGAAGGCATCCGCAGCTTTGAAATCCACGACGACGCCAACGAAGAATACAACCAGCATATACAAAAATATCTCGACCGAACAGTGTGGGCACGCGGATGCCGCAGCTGGTATAAGCGCGGGACTGTCGACGGACCGGTTGTCGCTATCTATGGTGGATCCATCTTCCATCTCTTGGAGGCGATGAAGAATCCGCGCTGGGAGGATTTCAAGATGGATCGAACACCGGAGACCAAAATAAACCGGTTTGCCTATCTCGGGAATGGGATTACGGTCAGAGAGGCCAGGGGGTGCTCAGTTGGTGCCACGCAAACGGTCAACTTTGACGAGTTCTGGGATCTGTTTGTTTTGCCACGAGTCCATGACTAGTGACCAGGCTCGCCGTGGATCGCGGATACGGTTGTAGCGATCCTTTTTTGTTTGGATATAGCAATCAAGAATATCAATTCATGTTCGAACCGTCAACACAACAAGTAGGTCTTCCGAATACGCAAGAATTAAGATGCAACGTGGAAATCTTCGAGCTGCCAACAGCCTACACACCACCTTTGGAAATCGCAATCATATTTAGCAGCTTTACTTAATTCTAACTGTTATTACTTAAAAATTAGTATTGAAATTTTTATTTTTAATGAAAAACAATAAATTTACTTACATTCCATCAGAATTTTGGTTTATTTGTTGCATCACATTATTTATTTTTAAACCATCATTGGATCTTGATGCCATATTTTAAATATTTGCTTTCAAAAGAATATTCCCTAAAGGATTAAAATTGATGGAATATATTTGATGCATCTTGTTTTGACATTCCATCATGAAGATTTACTAATTAAAAAAAAAAATAAAAATATTTTCAATCTATATGTTTGCTTTATACTTTTTAAAAAAAAATTGAAATTAATTTTGAAAATTCAAATTATCTTATTTCATTTCATTATATATATATAAAATATTAATGTTAATTGGAACAAATATTTTAATCCTCTTAATAAAATGACTGAATTTGATTAATCTATTAATAAAATGGCAAACATTATTTTATGAATAGATTTTGTTGAAATATTCAGAGATTTATCAATTAAATCAGATTTTTGTTATAAAAAATAAAAATATTCCTATAATTTTATTAAACGACTAATCATGTACCTGACATTACTCAGGAATTTCAAGTACATAATACAATTTATATAACAAATTTTATACATCATGATGTTGGCATCTTGGCTAATAATAAATATTTTAAATTACTTTTAAGAAAATTTATAGGCTAAATTAGTGTGAATTAAATACCAAATGAGATTTTTGGCACTGGCCACATTTACAGCCCACTACAAATGACCAACAACCATTGTGGGTCAATAAAATGATTGAAGAACAAGGTTTAATGAGCCAGGCCCAAATTCTATGAGTTTATATACCTTATTGATAATATATCAACAATAAATTATGCAAAAGTATAAATTTGCCATATAATTCATTTATTATAGCATTTAGAATCCGTTGCTTTTTAATTCAATTTTAACATTGATTTAACTAACATATTATGTCATTGTGGTGATGTGATATCATGTCGTCACACAATTATTATTTTGTGATATTCATTATTATGTCACTATGACATCATCACAAGTTCAAACATAATTCTAAAGGATTTAAATGAAGATATTTTCACTGTTATCCAAAATGCCCACCCTCTGGGACAATCTCAGAAAGTAGCCTATATTACCTGCAGGTCATAGAAAGTCTCCATGAAATGTTTAGTCTCAATAGATCAATCAGTGTGGGAGTCTATGTGGAGGCAGAGATAGACAGACAAACTTTATATTTTATATATATAAATTTATAAATTCCAATAAAATTGTTTATGCAATTTTCTTTAAACATGTAGAACACTTTTACATATTTGTACATTATACTTAATACATTCTCAATGTTAAGAATGCATTAGTGTAAGAATTGACTTGGAATTCTATAAAATTAAGGATGTCAAAAATCGATTTATTTATATAATCTAGTTTCTTCAGTTTTGGAAAATAGTCTGTTTTAATATAAAACAACCATTTATTTTATTTTTATTACTAATTAAGGTTGTATTTAAAATCATATTTTAATAAAAAATTCTACTAAAGTATATTAATTATTAAAATTAAATAGTAACTAAAATTAAACATTAAATTGCCAATGAAAAAAATATTAAAAATTAAATACTAAATTCAAATAAATTAATATTATAGCCTATTTTTACGACGATATTTATCACTTGAGCATAAAATAAATCATTTTTACAATTACAAATAAAATCAGTTTTTCATTAAATATCTATAAATACTTAAAAAAAAAAAAAAAAAACACAGTACCTAAACAACAATTAAATTATATACTGTTTTTTAATTAAATTGAGTATAAATTATTCATTAAATTAAATTATAAAATAAATAATTATACGAAAAAGCAGAGAAAAGTCATCATTAGGAAAAAATAAATACAATATTACAGAGCTATATTCTGACATTCAATAATTAAATTTAGTGTTCCTCTTTGCCAAATATTTATACGTTTTAGATGAACTAACATTGAAACTACACATAAAATCTAAACAATATACTACAAATATTAATAGATTTTGATAAATTATCCTATAGATAAATAATTCAAGATACAGTACTGAATACCTACTTACAGAATCCAGACATACAAACATATAAACAAGAGAATAAACGTGTTTAAAAATTTAATGACTAAATAAGTAATTTATAAATTTATTTTGTACCCCCTATTTTTATATAATTATATTATTTTAAAAATTCGCCGAAACAAAACGAATTTAAAAAAATATTTTCGTTATATTTTTGTTATTGATAATTTTTAACTTAATAAAACAAAATCTCTATTTGCCTGTATTGTAAGCAAGGATGTATATAAAACATCCTTGATTGTAAGTAACGAATAATCAGAATTCAAAAATACAGAAAGAAATGTAAATAATAAATTTAATTTGGCTGATAGAAATATACATGATAAGTTAATAAATTATTAAAAAATTAATAATAAAATTTATCAAATTTTTATTAATTAATTAAAAGCAAACAGTACCTTTATGCAGTCGAAAATTCGTTTAATACAATACATTTTTACAAACGTTACATCTTTAGTCATATTCAATTTATGAAACCTCGAAAAAACACTCTTAAACTATAACAGAAAAAGGAAGCCATCTTGGATAACATCGTTCATAATAAATGCTACAGAAAAAATATCAAAAATTCATATATAAATTAAAATAACAAATTTCGATATGAAAAGATTTTGACAATATAAAATTATTAATAAGTCACAAAATCTGCAAGTGTGTATAAACTATAATTATTAATTATTTTATATTATATAGTATATGTACAATAGAAAAAAATACTTTTTTTATTAAAAACGATATTCTGTTTTTGAGGACATTAAGAGAAATCAATTCAAATGTAAAAATAAATATTAATAACACTAATACAATCGAAATTCCATGAATATAAACCCAATATTTACTGATTATATTCTATTGTTATCTCAAGTAGACATTCTTTCAATTTAAGCATTAAATAAAAAGAAACTTTACATCCAAATACAATATACTTTCTATTATAATATAAATTTCTTACAATAATTTAATCAGTATATCAGTGGAAATATACAATCAGTAAATCAATAATATATTGAGACTAGGACGGATTAGTTACGCAGAAACACTTCGGTTTTCCTCTCAAACCCGATTCGATTTTGGATCCCATCATTGAATGATTTCATCGGTATATAGATAAATACATCGATGGCATGATTTATATAGAGAAATCTTTTTCAAACAATTATCCTATTTTCCATTCAGGTAGAGTATTAACTAGCGAAACGAAACAATCCTTTCACAAGTTACCCATCTTTGAGGAAAAGTCAACCAGATTATGGAGGCGGAGATTGATGGATTTGTCCGGATTCCATGAATAAATTTTTTGAGATAGGACTCAAGAATGGAACCTGGATCCTTTAGGATAGAAAACCGAAGCGTTTCCATAGGCCAATCTGCCCTATCTATCTATTTGTTCATATTATTTTTGTTTTTATTAAAAGAGATATAGACCCTACTCCTCTGAAAAATGAAGGACGAAATGAGATTACAGGAAAGTTTGAGGAAAGAAAAAAAGGATTTTACTAGTAGTAGTGTGGCAATTTACTAAAAGAGAGAGGGTACCCTTTTATGACATGAAAGTTAGATTGTGCATGAATTATCCACAGGAAATCATATTATTAGTATATATTTATTATATTTTGTTTTCATATTCAATATATTGAAATTTGCTATTAATTTTATTTGCTTTACGAAATTACTAGAAAATTTTGCACCGGCGCCACCAGGAATAGTTTGAAAAACGATTATTTTAGGGAAAAAGTTTTTTGACTATTTTCATGTAAATTGGATACACTTTCAGTCCTCAGTTTTCTTAATACAGCGCTCATAATTAAAAGAATCATAAATTTGCGAATATGCATGTTTTTTATTGTTCGATCTGAAAAATATGATTTTCTTCCAGACATATTGAGATATTTTTGTGATTTTATGTCGCTTTCCACTTAATGGATACTAAGTCCAGAATAGCCGCATGAAAACACTTTGATTTTTCACTCTGGAGGACTCGGATTTAGTTCTCATGTCTCATTACTTTGAAATATTTATCATGGAAGTTCGGGCCCAGCCCATCGATCTCTGTCTTCACAATCCGTCTGACCCCTCCGCAGGGCTGGACAGTCTATGGAAAGACTTCCTTCTCCCCCCATTTAGTACTCTATTTGAATGGAATGTGGCGGTATCCATTATCCAAAAAAACCCGGTGGATACTAAGTGGTGGGGTATTTTTATGTCCGCTACAGGCCTCTCACATCCCTGGTAGAGTCAGTCGCCAGATAGTAGATAGGAGTCAACAAGATGGGCCTGGGTCCCTCTTGAAAAAAACTGGTGGTATGGGACCTGGGAATTAAACCCAGATCCTCAGGATTTCATTTTCAGGATGAAATCCTGAGGATCTGGGTTTAATTCCCAGAATTTCATCCTGGAGAATCTGAATTCAATTTTCAATTTTTCATTCCAATAAAATATTTATTGGAATTATGAAAAATTCCAATAAAGATTTGACCGACATTGGTTTTTGACCGATATTTGTTAAATATGCAATCACCAGCTTATTTACCAATAGAATTGCTTATTTTTCACTTCATTGCAGCTAGGTCTTTGAGAAACAGTTACCCTCTTTATAAAAAGTTAAAAGCGCTTATTTTATATATAGCACATAATTTTCTAACGGATCTATGTCAATCAAAGTCATTGAATGGAAGATGGAAATTTCTGGGAATTATTGAAACTCAGACATCGAATCTCATCCACTAATGCAATCTAATATTGTATAGTTATAGTAATATTGTATAGGTTATTCATTGATATTTTAGGACAAGCGTTCTAAAATATCAACGAATAACCCAATTACAGTATTTAAATCGGAACATCAGATAGAAAATATAAAGTCATAAAAGTTCTATCGTTTTCGAGATTACCGGACATAAATAAATTTACAATCCAAATTATATACTAAATAAAATTTTAAGAAACGAAATATTTTGTTATTATTTTTATCTATAAAATATTCGCCTGTAAAACTTATCTGTTAACTTAACTTTCTGTTTGAATAGATCAGTTGCCCTCAGGAAAATCAAAATATTTTTTAATGAAAATTGAAATATTTTAAATTTCCAAATTGTTTCCAAAATTTCATTGTTTGTTTTCTTTCTTTATTTATAAAATTTTTTCTTTTATATTTTCCACCTCTGGAGATAATTTTCTGGTGTCTATCCCGGGCCTTATTTTTTTTGCATACCGAATCTTTTTCTTTAAATCTATCATTGGTGTATATAAGCGACAGGACATTCCAGTCCACCACGGGCGGCCAACAATTCTGGTGAGATCAGCCATCAGATGGAGGATGGAATTCACCTAGCCGGGCCTGGACCCTTTCTGAAAAATCTGAAAGCGTGGGACCTGGGAATTAAGCCTGGATATTCTAGGATAGAAGCATAATATGCTTCCATCACTGCCAACCAGTACATATTTAAGATCATAAAAAGCCACTTTGCAGAGTAGATATTGATAAGTTAAAGGATATAAATCGCAACTCTAAAATATCCCGATTTCTTAAGATGATTTTGATTTAGATTATAGAAATCATTTTGCAAACTGTAGTTCCAATCAGTCAAATGATTTGAAAATATATAATAAACAGACAAATAGTAAAGTAGATAAACAGACAGATAACCACTGTTATATATGCATGTGTAATTTGGGATGATATTTCGCATTTAATATGTACATCCGTTTCTAAATTTATTTTTTAAATCACATTTGAAAAAGTATTGTTTGCATTATCCAAATTTATTCACAGATATTACAGAGGAAAAAAATACTGATATACTACTATTGAATATTAAAATGTACCTTAAAAATTTATTTATTATATTTTAGAATTACAATTACGATACTATATATGCTTAAACATTATAATATTTGTTTATATTTAATATATTTAATTTTATAATTTTTATTTTATTTAATATTTATGAAATAGATTAATAATATGATGACTTTCGTTTAAAAACAAATGGAATTAATAATTACTAAGCTTTTCCATTTTAAGATTAATGATGGAAGCGCCACTCAGCGTTAACAAATGAATAGAATTTAGTTGCAGTGATGGTTAAGTATAGGAAACTGTAAGACATTTCGAAAGGTATAAAATTAAAAAATAAATAAAAATGAAATACTTCTATTTTTACTTTGGCAGATTGCATTTTCCGTGAGGTTAGTGAGTTAATATTCGTTTTATTTTTTAAAATTAGAGCGAATATATTTTTATTTAGAAAATATCATGGCGGCGGCGGATGAAACCATTGTTCAGCCTTCGCCCAGAAGTATTTCTGAACAACAGGGTAGATTTCCGCCAGATGATAAAAGCATAATACAGAAAACATTAAGTTCAATGGAAGATAAAGATGATCCTCACTATGCTCAATTAATAGGAATTGCTAATCGTAACAAGGCAATTCCAAGTCCAGGAACAACTGCTGTAAGTGGAGGTCATCCTCCTAATATAGTTTCTGTTCAGCAAAATACTGGAACTGCAAATCCAAGCATTACATCACCACAAAATCAACAAGTTACAGTGCTTACTAATCAATCTGTGCAGAATAGTAATCTGAATATGCAGGTTCATAATCAGTCAACATCTTATCAAATTATTACCCAAAGTCAATCGCAGATGACAAATGAACAGTCATATCCTACATCTCATGCAACTGCTCTACCTCCATCACCATCAAATTATGTATCCCAAAATACTAGTGGAACAACAGATATACAGCCAAATGTTGGAAACAAAATAAATTCACAGTCATATACAATATTATATCAACAAGGACAAGGACCTCAAAATATTCAAAATTCAAATTTGTCAATTCAACAAATTGGAGAAGTTGAACAAAATAATACATCTTATTCAGTATTTTCTGAAACAAATAATTCACAATCTTCTCTTCCAGAAAATAATATTGAAAACATGCCTGCATCAGGTTCAAATCAAGTACAAAAACCTATGCTTTTAACTGCTGCACAGATTAATCAACTTCGAGCACAGATAAGAGCGTACAGATTTTTGGCACGCAATCAAGCTATACCTGATAGTCTTAATTTGGCATTACTTGGGAAAAGAATTGTTCCTTCACATCCTTTGTATCAACAATCAGGTAATTCAACTCTACAAACTTCAGTAAGGGATATTCCAAATCAGACTATTAGTGGAACTGTAATAGGACAACAAATAAAACAAGGGCAGGCATTACCAGTTTATGATCAAAGTACATCACATAATTTAGCTAATCAATCTTCGTCAATAGCATCAAATACAAACCAAGTAAATGCTACTCCTCAAAATTCTGCATCTATTCAGAATCAAACTTCTCAAGGTAATATGCAACAGACAGGATCAAATGAACAGCAGGTGAATAATGTTCCTACTATGATGCAATTACAACAGAAACAAAATCGAATTACTCCTGTAGCAAAACCACAGGGTATAGATCCAGTTGAAATTTTGAAAGAAAGAGAAAATAGATTAGCTGCTCGAATTGTTCATAGAATTGAAGAATTTTCAAATTTACCAGCAAATTTACCAGATGATCTAAGAATTAAAGCAATGATAGAATTAAAAGCATTAAGATTATTAAATTTTCAACGTCAGCTACGATCAGAAGTAATTTCTTGTATGCGTAGAGATACAACATTAGAATCATCATTTAATCCTAAGCTTTATAAGCGTTCAAAACGTCAGGGACTTAGAGAGGCCCGAATTACAGAGAAACTTGAAAAACAGCAAAAACTTGAACAAGAAAGAAAAAGAAGACAAAAACATCAGGAATATCTAAATGCAGTACTTCAACATGGTAAAGATTTCAGAGAGTACCATCGTAACATGTTAGCAAAAGTAGGAAAAGTAAATAAAGCAGTAATTACTTATCATGCAAATACTGAACGAGAACAAAAGAAGGAACAAGAACGAATAGAAAAAGAACGTATGAAACGTCTTATGGCTGAAGATGAAGAAGGATATAGAAAACTTATTGATCAGAAAAAAGATAAAAGATTAGCATTTTTATTATCACAAACTGATGAATACATCCGCAATTTAACTGAAATGGTGAGACAGCATAAAGCTGATCAAAGACAGAAATTAAGAGAAAAAAGGAAACAAAAGAAAAAGAAGAAGAAATTACAACAAAAAGAAAATTCTGGTGAAAATAATGAATCATTACAGGAAGGTCTCATTGATGAAAGTTCTCAACAAAGTGATTTACATGTTAACATAATAGAGACAGCAACAGGAAATGTACTTACTGGACCTCATGCACCATTGGCAAGTCAACTTGAAGCATGGTTAGAAATGCATCCTGGCTATGAAGTTGCACCTCGTGAAGCAAGTGATGAGGATGATGATGACGATGATGATGCTTCTGATTCAGATGATGAAGATGAAGGAAAATCAAGATTATCATTTGGTCATGGTACTAATAAGAATGCTGAAGATGAAGCAAAAGATATTATTCATGTTGCACAAGCTGAAGATGATGAATATAAAATCTTTGAAGGTTATCAGAATTATTATAATATTGCCCATGGTATCAGAGAAGAAGTAAAAGAACAATCATCTCTCCTTGTTAATGGTAAATTGAAAGAATATCAAGTTAAAGGTTTGGAATGGTTGGTCTCTCTCTATAATAATAATTTAAATGGTATCTTAGCAGATGAGATGGGATTAGGCAAAACTATTCAGACTATTGCATTGATTACATATTTAATGGAAAAAAAGAAAGTCTTTGGTCCTTATTTAATTATTGTTCCATTATCAACACTTTCAAATTGGATGTTAGAATTTAATCATTGGGCTCCTTCAGTTATTAAAATTGCTTATAAAGGTTTACCAAATGTCCGAAGACAAATAGCTCAGCAGCTAAAAAGTACGAAATTTAATGTTCTTCTTACAACATATGAATATGTTATTAAAGATAAAGCTATTTTAGCAAAAATACGTTGGAAATATATGATTATAGATGAAGGCCATCGTATGAAAAATCATCATTGTAAACTAACTCAAGTTCTTAATATCCATTATTGTGCTCCACACCGTTTACTGTTGACAGGGACTCCATTACAGAATAAACTTCCAGAATTATGGGCATTATTGAATTTCTTATTGCCTAGTATTTTTAAGTGTTGCAATACATTTGAACAGTGGTTTAATGCACCATTTGCTACAACAGGAGAAAAAGTTGAACTGAATGAAGAAGAAACTATTCTCATTATTCGGCGCTTACATAAAGTGCTTCGTCCATTTTTGCTACGTCGTTTGAAAAAAGAAGTAGAATCTCAATTGCCAGAAAAAGTTGAATATGTTGTAAAATGTGACATGTCAGCTCTTCAACGCTTACTTTATAGACATATGCAAACAAAAGGTGTTTTACTTACTGATGGTTCAGAAAAAGATAAAAAGGGAAAGGGTGGTACCAAGACATTAATGAATACTATTATGCAACTTCGAAAGATATGTAATCATCCATTTATGTTTCAACATATTGAAGAAGCATTTGCAGAACATTTAGAATGTCCAAGTGGTATAGTACAGGGTCCAGATTTGTATCGTGCTTCAGGAAAATTTGAATTATTGGATCGTATTTTACCAAAATTACGACATACAGGTCATCGTATATTGTTATTTTGTCAAATGACTACACTCATGACAATTATGGAAGACTACCTCAATTACAGAAATTTTAGTTATTTAAGACTTGACGGTACAACAAAATCCGATGATCGTGGTCATTTATTAGAATTATTTAATGATCCAAATTCTCAATATTTTGTATTTTTATTGAGTACCAGAGCAGGTGGCCTTGGTTTGAATTTACAGGCAGCTGATACAGTAATAATTTTTGATTCTGATTGGAATCCCCATCAGGATCTTCAAGCCCAAGATAGAGCTCATCGTATTGGACAACAAAATGAAGTACGTGTATTGCGTTTAGTTACTGTGAATTCTGTAGAAGAAAGAATACTCGCAGCAGCAAAATATAAATTAAATTTAGATGAAAAAGTGATACAAGCTGGCATGTTTGATCAGAAATCTACTGGATCTGAAAGAAAACAGTTTCTTCAAGCTATTTTAGTTCAGGATGAAATTGATGAAGATGAAGAAAATGAAGTGCCAGATGATGAAACAATCAATCAGCTGATTGCAAGAAATGAAGAAGAATTTGAATTATTCCGAAAAATGGATCTTGATCGAAGAAGGGAAGAAGCTCGTAATTCAAAACGAAAACCTCGTCTTATGGAGGAGGATGAATTGCCTGGTTGGTTAGTAAAAGATGATGCTGAAGTTGAAAGACTCACTAATGAAGAAGAAGAAGATAAGTTATTTGGTCGTGGTTCTCGTCAAAGGAAGGAAATAGATTATTCCTATAATTTAACAGAGAAACAACTTCTGAAAGCTATAGAAGAAGGAAATTTGGAAGAGTGGGAAACAAAGAAAAAGCAAAAAAGAGGTCGTAAGCGGAAGAGAGAAATCGAAGTTGAAGAACCAAAACAGAAAAGAAAGAGAGGACGTCCTCCTTTAGAGAAACTTCCTCCTAATCCACCAAAACTTACAAAGCAAATGAAAAAACTTCTTGATATTGTCATTAATTATAAAGACAGCGATGGTAGAGTATTAAGTAGTGCTTTTTTGCAATTACCTCCAAGAAGAGAAGAGAACTTCCTGATTATTATGAAGTAATAAAAAAACCTGTTGATATGCGTAAAATTAAACAAAAAATCAAGCATCATCGTTATCGTAGTTTAGATGATCTTGAAAATGAATTTATGATATTATGTAAAAATGCACAAACATATAATGTGGAGGGTTCTTTAATATATGAAGATTCTATTGTTCTGCAATCTGTATTTACTAATGCCCGGGAACGGTTAGAAAAGGGTGGTGATTTGGCTCTAGTTGGTGGTGATGATTATAGTGATGGAGATAATAATGGTGGAGAAGAAGACAGAGAAGAAGGAGCTGATGAAGATGGTGGTGAAGAAAATGACTCTGAAGAAGATTCAAAAATGCGCCTCGGTAAAAATATTGATGAGCCATCTAAAAGGGAAAGAAGAAGAAAATGTCGTGCAGTTAAACGATATATCAGTGAAGATGATGAATCAGAAGATACAGATGAATAAAAATTTAATATAAAACTAAACTTTCTAAGTAAATTATTGTTTACTCGTGCAAACTCAAATTATTATTTCATTATGTAAAACTCTTGTATTTTTACAAGAAAAATATTTTAAATATTACTATATAGACACATATATATTATTATTATTATTATTATGGAAAATGTAATAATATCAATTTTATTAATGTTTAGATTAAAATATATATATAAGATTATAGAATGTATAATAGATTGCATAAAAGTAGATTGTTTACTACACTTCTTGTGATTTCTTATACAGTAATATGGAATTAAATATATATGATGGTATTTGTAATTTTAATAGTTATGGTATATTTTGCATATCTTGCTTTTCATAAAATGCATTTTATAAGAGAGCATATCATATTAGTTTATATAAATTGTACAATAAAGATGTTAAGTAAATTTAATAAACAAAATATTATAATTACAAATTTATGCCTTTTACTTTTGTAAAATGCAAACATTATATTAATAGAAATTTAATAAAATTAATTTTCTAAAATTTGTCATTCATATTTACTGATTTAAGTCCAAAATGAATAAATTGCAAAATTTTGTTGTTAGAAATTTTAATGCATAAAATCAAAATATTTTGGGTTTTTATTTATGATTACTGATCATTTATAGTTGGTCAGAAATCAGGATGTTCTAAAAGTTTTTAAATAAAATAATTTCAAACTTTTGTTTAAAACTGTAGATGCTTGGTGAGATATAAATTTTAAAATATTTTGAAATTTATGCATTAAAATAAAATACCAGAAGTTTTTGTTTCAAGTGCTAAATTTCAAAAGAATTAGATTAACATGTGAATATAAAATTTCCTTTTTTTGGGTATGTTAAAGCATCTCAAACATTATAGTTTAGATAACACTATATTTAAAAATGATTTAAAATAAAAAAAATAATTCCTTTTAAAATTTTTATAAAATTTGAGATTTCAAATCATAAAAATATAATTGTATAAAAGTGATAATTCATGAAATTTATAAGTCACATTATATATGAATTTTGATTAAAATAAATACTATATGTTTGCATTACAATAATTTAGATATTTGAAATAGGTTTGTATTTTAAGAGAGGAAGAGGAAAAGTTGAAATATGTATAAGATACTATAACTTTAATGTATGAAAAATAAAATTGTCAAGTTTGTTCAAAATATTGAAATATGCAGTTTTGTAATTTTCAATAATGGCTCTGTGCAATTTTTGAATTATTTGTTTCAATATATAAAATACAATTATTAGAAATTTCAATATATTAAAAGTTGTAGAGAACTTGATTTATAGTTTACTTGCTATAATTAAAAACAACTAAAGGATTTAGACCTGTAACCATTTAAGTTTCTTCATTTGGCTTAAGTTTGGAATGGCTGTTAAAAAAATTTTCTATCTAAAGTACTAAAGATTATCATTTTAATAAAAGCAGTTTTTGATATTTTTAAATTTATAATAATAATTCATCCAAAAAATTTATCAGTATCAAAGTAATAATTTATTGAATTATCTGTTTAAATAGATTCTTAATATAGTACAGTATATTTCTTGATACAAATAATTATTTTCCTGCTTGCTTAATAAATATAAAATAGATGTACTAATTCAATATAAACAAAACTGATAACTTTTTAGAAATAATTCATATTTTCTTCTCATCTTTATATATTGAGAACTCTTAAGTCCATTTTAAATTCCTCATATGATGTAATGGTTAATGATGAAGTGATTCAAAAAAGTTCAGTTTTATTTATATTAATATATCTGCTTTAAATGATTTGGATTTATTTAATTATTATGATTATGAATGAATGAAATTTTTATAACTTATAATTAATGCTTATTATTATTAGAATTCAGGTAAACATTTATTACATATTGTTTTAGTTTTAACCTATATTTTTTATTACTAAATAACATTGCAATTTTTAACAAGTGAATGAAATTAAAATGTTATAGAATATCAGATAACATACAAGATACATATAAATCTAGACATTACTATATTTATATAGCAGATGATAATACTAACTCTCTCTGAGAATGTGTGTGTGTGTGTATTTTTGAAGCTCATTATTAAGAGAAAAGTGCATATGTTAATAATTGATAATACATTAATATTTTTCCAAAATATTCTAATAATAATATTCTCATGCTTTCTATTTAATTTTATAATTTGGCTATTTTTGAATGAATATTTTTTATACGTTAAAAAATATTGCTTTTATTAAGTTTGCAGATAACCTCATGCCATTTAAAGATGTTAATTTGTTTTAATCGCTCAATCATCCATAGCCTCAGAAAGTGAGCAACAAAGAATACATAAGATGTTCTTAAAAGATCTTGCCAAATTCAAATCACAGATGCTACTCATCAAAACAAAGCAAAAATTCTATATAAGCATGGGTTTGGAAATGGTTCCTTTTCAAGATAATACAGGGTGAAATGCATATAATTTAATAGATTTACTGGTATTATTCTCGTTACTGACTGTTATTTCTTTTATATAAATGAAAAGGAAAAATAATGAATTAAGAAATTATAATACTGTATACTGTATATCATCAAATTATCTTCAATGGCATAACATATGTTAACACAAAAATTTATCAAATAGTTCATATTTATTATAGGAAAACTCATAAGCTTTAATGTCCGCTCTTTTCAAACGGGTGAATATGCAAGAATAATTTCATTTCAAATTTAATGGCTTGATTAACTTGTTGAATATCATAAAAATCAAACTATAATAAAAAATTCTATTAAGTAGGACGAAATTTTTCAAATTTTCTTTAGAAATTTACCCATTTTTAAATGGTTGAAGATGGGTTTTATAAGCAGATCCGGATTTGTGTGCATTGTCGCCCAGCTGTGATATTTGTGGCTCCCCTCAAATGCATTTAAATTAAGAAAATGAACCTGTAAAACACTCAAGTAATATAGTTGTCACAGAAAAAACATGATAAAAAAAATTACTTTTATTGATAATTAAAAAATTTTATAGGGATCAAACCTGGATTATTTGCATCAGAGTCACAACCTATGCTGTCACTGCAGCTATTCCAGCGTTAATATTTTTAAGGGAATTACAATAAATAAACGTCGAAAATCACGAACTTTAAAAATTTATTAGGCTACTAAAAATTGATTAAATGTGTATGCCATGGTGTACATTAAGATTTTGTCAGATGAATCAAAATATGAACCGGCATCACCATGTAAAATTTTGTCTAAATGTGTGAGTCAACCGACTAGATCCCTTTGTTAATATTTTTTTTTTTAATGAAGTGTGAGATCTCTTGTAATGTTAGGATCACGTTTCATTAAAAAATATATAAATGCATTTATGTTTATCTAGCTTATACGTAGTAGTAGTAGTAGTAGAGAGGGAGGAGCCTATACAGC
>WUQG02403295.1:0-17231 GCA_011317285.2 Androctonus mauritanicus | reverse complement strand
AAAATTCTTGACAATAATCCAAGCATCTTATGTAGGTGCACGGTGCTAGATTGCTTCAGGTTAAAATAAAATTTTGCCTTTTAAATTGATAAATTGGTGTTTGTATTATTATAATTTATTTTATATATGTATTTAAAATTTCAATAAAATATTTATTCTGGCAAAGGGCATTAATATATCAATAAGTAAAATCAAAGATCATGTATTTTATTGGTTTCAAATTTTTATCAAATTTTAAGTGCTAAAGTTGGGATAGGCTTACATATGGGTTATGCATTTTTACCGATTTTTAAACTCTGAAGTCAGGGGGTCGGCTTATATTCAAGCATATACAGTATATAATTTTGATATAAATTGCTTTTAAGTTAACTTAAAATATCAATAACATAAAATAATTAATATTATAATTAAAATTAAACAAATTTCATAATTTTTTTATTTGATTCAATAATTTAAAAAGAATGAATAATTATATTGATTATCCAGCATTTTAAAACAATATCAATTATAACAATGAATCAATGTAACAATCAAATTATAGAATGAATAATATATTATTTATTCTATCATTTCTGTAAGATTATAATATTCAGCATTTAAACAAATTTTAAAAAATTCAGCTATTAAATTAACAAATCACAAATAAAAATTTTTCTTACTAAACAGAGAAAATTTAAATAATTAACATTATATAACAACATGTTTCGATTTTAATATTTTTATAAAATTTCAAATGTTACTTGATTATTGTTATAATTGACTTTCACTGTAATTTATGTTTCAAAATAACATTTATTATTTCAAAAATTATATTAGGAAAGAAATTAGTTTTTAAATAGTTATAGAATCCTCAATGTGCTTAACTTAATAAAGCTAAAAAATATTTTTTAAAACATTTTTTGCAAACATAGACATTGGACATAATAAGCATTACAAAGCAAAAACTAATACTAAAAGAAGTATCATTGGATTAACATATTTGCTTATATTTTTTTAATAGAAGAAAACAAATAGCCATTCAGTTCAATAAGCTATTTGGTAAGAGCAATGAAAGAAATACATAATAACTGCACATAATCAATATTGTTTTCTATATTTTATGGGACACATGCTATGCAACAAACAAAAGGACTGCAGAAACTAATATCAAGGATCAGACATTCTAGAAGCAGCAAAAAAAGCAAAAAGCCTAACAAAGAATGTCTGATCAAATAGTTTTGTACATTCTTACCCTTGCTTCTGCAGTTATAAGTTGGCCTTTCTTGAGAAGATCTGACAGAGTAATTTGACTACCTCTTTCAGCATCATATAAAAAGCCTGTTTCTTCATTCAGAATCCCACTTTCCAAGGCTTTCTGTACACTCAGAATTTCACCAGTATTTGAATTCTTGATCACTGCTGTACTAATATCAATTAGATCATTTTGCAAAGATTCTTTTAAACTTTGCATCTGGCAAGTAAAAGGATTCTTGAATTTTCCAATATTAGCATCATACATACCATAATTTAATGCTTCTAAAAGTGATAAAGGTTTCCCAGAATAAATAATTATTTCTTCTTGAATAGCTCCAGTCAGAGTAAGCATTTGATTTTTATTAGTATCTAATACAATTCCTTTTTCATCATCAATTAGATTATCTTGCAATGCTTCTAATAATCCAGCTATAGTTTTCTGTTTAGTGTTTTTAAAAGCTATGCTGTTTGCATCAATATAACCTCTTCTTATAGCTTCACCAAAATTAATAGTTTCTTTTGATAAATGATCAAACATTTCTCCATTTGTAATATTTATTAATTTTTTTCTTAGAACTGTATTAAAGGTCATTGGTGGTTTTGGAAAAATTATTTGATTGCTATCAACTACTATTCCATATATATTATTTAAATTTGAATAAAAATTTACTTTCTGATTCAAATTAATCAAATTGCATTCTATTGCTTTGCTAACAGTTATGTATTTACCAGTTTCAGAATTTTTTAAAACTGCTGTTTCTTTATTAAATTGTCCTACATTAAGTGCTTCATCAAGAGTATATAGATTTTCATGATACTGAATATTAATTAATCCTTTCAGATCTTTTTTGTTAATAAGTGAAGATGATTGAATAAAATGATATTCTAGTGCAGCTTGAAAAGATATTTCTTTTCCAGAAGGTAATATAAATGTACCTTTATTTGCATTAATAATATTTTGTTTTATTGCTTCAGATAGTGATAATTGTAAATCTGTTCCAGGTTTAATAATTATAGAATTATCACAATCAATAAAATTAAATTCTATAGCTTCTAATATATTAAGATCTTTTTTATTGAATGGATCTGTAACTTTTGCAGTAGCTGGGTTAAATAAACCAATTTCTATTACAGTATTTAATAAAATAGGCTTTTTTATTGAAATGATAAGATTTTTCTGTACTGCCTGTTTAAGTGATAAAGTTGATCCATCTGATAATATTGTATATAATCCAAGCTTATCATCAATTAAATTAATTTCAATGGCATCTGGAACAGTCATAAATTTCTTGCTCTTAATATCTTTCACAAAAATTGATTTACAGTTAATGATATTATCATTTAATGCTTTTTGTAAAGTAATCAGCTCATTATTTCTTGGATCAATAAAATTTCCTGATTTGTTTATATAAAAATCATAATTAATAGCATCAACTAAATTAAGTGGTTTATCAATGTCAATAATAGAACCATTTATTAATGCCACATTCAATGATACTTCTTTCTTTGTAATTGGATCTCTAAAAATTCCTTTCTTTCCATCAATTATTCCCAACTGAATTGATTTTGATAAGTTAAATAATGCACGTTCAGTTGAATGCCAGTAACATATGAGCTTATCATTAATAATAGATAAGTTAATTGCTTCACATAAAGTAATTGTAGTTTTGGTTATAGGATTAATTATTTTTCCTGAATCATTATCATATAAGCCTGATTTAATTGCTTTTTGTAATGAAAAATGCTTCATTTGTTTTAAATTATCAATATCAAAATTTGTGTTCTCTACAGATTTTAATTTATCAGATTCCTTTTCTTCAACAGAACAAAAAATTTCATCATAAATATTTATTGATTCATCAATCAATATTTGTTCTTCATTCATTGTTTCATTCAAAGTAGTTTTGTTTAATTTAGATTGTGCAGTATATGTTTCTGGAGCATGTTCCTCCAAAATATTATCTTTAAATTTTTCATCATTAAACTTATTTTCTGTTTGTTTATTTTTTGGTTCTTCTTTAATTGCTTCATTAATATTAATTATAGTTTTTTCTATTTTGATTTCTTTCATTGATTCTGCTATCATCTGATCTTTTGATTTTAGAACTGTTTCTTCTGGAATTTTTTTTATTGATTTTTCATCAATTAAAATACATTTTTTGTGAATTTCTTCTGATTTTTTAAATGTCGGAACAATTTCTTCTGAAACAACAATATTTTTGTCATTATTCTTACCATTCTCATTATTCAAATGTTTTTCTTCAGGTATTTCTTTATTAGCATTATTAAAACTATATGTAACATAATCTTTCAATTTTTCATCAAAATGAATGCTATCTGAAGTCATAATTTGTTTCTCAGAATGTAAATATGGTTCTGCTCTTTTATCAGTTAAATTTTGTTTAATTATTTCATCAATTGGCTTGCTTATTTCAGGATATAATGTTTCTTGTTTTGATATCTCATTACAAGAAACAGCTGTTTCAATTAAATATTTTTCTTTATGATTTTGATCAGCTTTATTGAGTATATTTTCATTTCCAACTAATTCTTTTATCACTTCTTTATTTGAAATATCAGCTGATATATTTTCTGAATATAATTCCTCTTTCATTTTATGATCAACTTCAGAAGATGATAATGGAATGTCACTTTTAAAAGTACAGATTTTAGGAAGATCATCATTAGAAACCATGCTAGTAAATATATTTTGTATAACTTCTTCTTTACTTACTTTATCATTTTCAAGAATAATGTTTTCAAAGGATTCTTCCTCTGAAATTTGCTCATTAGAAATTTTTTTTATGGGTAATTCTTTTGATTTTTCAGTTACTTGATCAATTACCAAGATTTTACTAGCAATTAATTCATCTATAGGTTTTTCTTGAGAAATATTTTCTTGCCTTGAAGAATCTGTAGAAATATTTTCAATAGAATATTGTTTTGATGATTTTTGTTTGGCTTCATTATCAATTACTTTTACAGATTTTTTGTTAGAAAGATTATCTGTAGGTGATAGCTTTCTTATTTGCTCATTTGTTTTATCAATTGATATATTTTCTTTAACAGCTTTTTCTATTATTTTCTCCTTTGAAATATCTTCAATTAATAATTTCTCTATTGGTTTTCTTTCAGGTGGCTCATAAGTTTTTATTTCACTTTTTCCAAATATTTCTGTCTTAATTTGGTCTGTTGTTTCATTAGACTTATCAACTTGCTTATTTTCTGAAGCTTTTTCTTTCATTACTACTTCTTTTGTAATCTTTTTAACAGATAATTTTTCATCAATTATATCATCCTGCATTTCATCTTTAGAGGAAATATCCTTTATGGAATTGTCTTTTTCAATAGAATCAAATGAGGACAGAAATTCTGTAGGTTCATTTATTTTGATATCTGATGAACTAACCATACTATCCTTTTTTTCTATAATTTCTTTTTTTGAAATTTCTTTAATAGTCATAATTTCTATAGGTTTGCTTCTGATTATATTTTGCTCATTTTGTATTTTATATATTTTACTCTCTTCTCTTTTTGGAGATTCTTTGTTAAAAATGGATTCATTAGAAGATATTTCTGTCAATTCATTTGTGTAATCAATTCTGTCTTTTACAACTTTTTCTGTTGAAATTACTTTATTAGATAGTTCTTCTAATGATTCATTTTTAATTATATTATCATCTTGTATTCTCTCTTTAGAAACCACCTCCTTTATTAATTCACCTTTTAAAATATGATCAATAGAAGAATGTATTTCAATTATTTCATGTGGTTGATCAAGTGGTATATCTTTAGTATGTTTTAGTTTTTCTTCATTCAAAATACTCTTAATTGGTAATTTTTTTACAGGTCTCTTCTCAATTATCTGATTATCTTCTGTTTCATCTTTGGAACTTATTTTCTTTGTAGTTTCCTCTTCAGAAATGGGCTTTGTAAGTGTTAACTTTTTGAATTCATCTGACTGCTGATTTGAAATGTTTTCTTTAACAGTTTGCATTAATACTTCATCTTTTGAAATATTAAATATTTTTTCAAGAGATTTATTTTCAATTATCTGATTATCTTGTAATCTATCTCTTAATATTTCATCTTTTGAATCTTGTCTGAGAGTTTGATCCATAACACACACTATTTCCACAGGCTTATTTTGTTCAGCTATTATAGTATCTTCAAAAGTTTTTAATATTTCTTTATTAGAAATTTGTTTTATAAAATTCTCTTTAGTAAACGATTTTATTGTTTTTTCTTTTTCAGCTATCTGATTGGCTTCTGTTTCATCTATAGATGTTAATTCTTTTGCAAATTCTTCTTTAGAGATTTCATCTGCACTGGGCAACAGTTCTATATGTTCACTTATTTGACTGGTTGGAATATCTTTTTTAATAGATTTTTCATTTATTATTTCTTCCTTTGAAATAATTTCAATAGGTAATTTTTCTGTAGGTTGTTCCTCAGCTACCCAAGAGGATTGTATTTTATCACTAAATAATATTTCTTTGGTAGATTCTTCAAAAATTTGATCTATATTCTTTTTTGTTGGCATTTTCATTAGTTCTGTTGTTTGATTAATTGGTATATCTTTTGAATCTGTATCATTTATAAACTGTCTTGTAGTTCTGTCACTTATAAACTTTTCCTTAAGAATCTGATCAGCATCCATTGCTCTAATTAATAAATTTTCTTCAGGAATATTTTTAAAAATAGATCTATTTTCCTTGATTGCATCATCTTTTTGAAATGGTTCTTTATTTTGATTATTTGATATATCTTTGAAAGATACATTTTTCATAGGCAATGTCTTGAGGACTTGATCATTAGAATTTTCTTTTGTATTATCTAAAGACTTAAGTCCGAGTGTCATGTCTGTTAATATTTCAGACTTGGGTAGATTGTCATCATTAATAAATCCAATAGGGATCTGATCATAAGAATTATCAGATAAATTTTCTAAATATTTTTGCTCTGTTAAGTGATCAAATGGTATCCTATCTTTGGTAAACATTTCGCTTGTAAATTCTTGCTTATAAATATTATTGGTAAGAATCTGTTTTATGGGTGATAATTTTGTTTTTTCATCTGATATATTATGATCAGATATTTGATCATTCTCAGAATTTTCATTAAGAATTAAATCATGAAGATTTTTATCTCTTGTAAATAATTTTTCTAAATTATTTTCATTGGTGGTTCGATTAATGGAATCATTTTCTTTATTGGCATTACTTTCAGTAACTTCTTTTGAGATATAATCTTCAGGAATTTCTTCTACATATAATTTATCTGTAAGTTTTATCTGATTATCTACATTATTCTCCATGACAATTTTTTCTTTTATCAATTTTTCTTTACAAATTTGATCATCAATATCTTCTTTGAAACTATCTTTAATCAGATTATTATTTTTTGATACACTGTTACTTATATCCTTTGAAGATTCAGTAGGATAAATTTCTTGTGTATATAATTTGTCTTTTGAAGATTTCTTTTCAGGTATTTGTTCAGGCAATATATTATTTTCTAACATGTCTTTTGTAACATGATCTAAAGGAATTTCTTTTACATGTAATTCAACTGTTTGTTCAATTGGTTTTATATTCTCAAAAATTATATCTTTTGTAGGTTCTTTCTTTAATCTTTCATCAGAAAATTTATCAGCATAACCTTTTTGCATAATTGATTCCAGATCAGAAATATTTTTTATATCTTTATCTGAAAAACTTTCCTCAATTATCTGTTCTCCACAAATCTTTTTCTGAATAATATATTTCGGCATTGCTTCCAAAGATTCTTGTTCATTAGGAATATTGTCTGAAATCAGGGTTTCTTCTACAGACTTAATTAAATGATTAATATTTATGATTTCTGAAATAACTTCATCAACATTTACATTTGGCTGAATTGGTTCTTTTGTCTGGAATTGAATTTTTTGATAATTCATGTCTGTGGATATTATTTCACTAATTATATATTTTTTATTTATAGCTATTATCAGTGGAATTGAATATGGTTTTATTATTTCTGCTGAATCAAAGGAAATAATATTTTTATCTAATGCTTCAGACATAAACAAGTATTTATTATTTTCAATATCTTTTACCATTATATTCTCAATATCAAGCAAACCTTGATGAACAGCTTCATTAAAGCTAAAATATTCTCTATTGTATGAATCATAAAACTTTCTAATATATGGATTATAAAATCCTCTTTGAACAGCAGTAATTAAAGACATTTTCTCTCTAGTTGAAAATACTATTTTTGTTTTCACTGCATTTTCCAAAGTTAAAGTACTATTATTTAATGTATCATATATATAGTTATCTTCAACTAATAATGTATTATTTAAAACTTCATTTAATGTGATGGACATTTTAATTTTTGTATCATAGATTTTAGTTACATAACTATCAATAATATTTCTGTTGACAGCTTCAGCAATTGTTATTCCTTGCTTGGTTATGGGATCACATAAAACACCCAATGAAAAATCATATAATCCTGTTGAAATTATATGATCAAGACCAATAGGCTGATATGAAATATAAATAAAACCATTTTGAAATGCTTCATTTAATGTTATTCCTTTTTTTGTCAAAGTATTAATATAGGTTTTATTCTTAAAATCAATTAAACCCATATCCAATGCTTTTAAGATTGGTATAAAAATATTTTCATCATGGTGATATACATATACAAAATTTTTAGGAATGAATTCATCCTTTAAATTTAGTACATTAATAGCAGATTTTTGAAAATCGATTGAAAGAGGTTTGTTTATTTCACATTCATCTTCATTAATTGATATAATAAAATTGTTTTTAACTGCATCAAAAAAAGAAAATGATTTTCCTGATTCATTATCTATAAGCTCTCCAGTGTTTTTATTTAATAGTTGTTTAGACAGAGCATCTTCTAAACATATAAACCTGTCATACTGAAAATCTTTAATTCTAATATTTTCCACATTAATGAATCCCAAATTTAAAAAATCTACAAATGATACTGATTCATGTGTTTTTGGATTTATAAAACATTTTTTATTTATATCGTAAAATTTATGAATTGCATAAGAAAAAGTGAATTTATCATCATCAATAGAAAAACATTCACTTACCTCTGCAAGTGAAATTTCTTTATCACTGATTACTTTGACAACTGTGTCAGATGATACAATATTTCTGGATAATGCTTCTTGAAGTTTATATCTTTTATTTGTTCTTGGTATTAAAAATTCACATGAAGAAGTATTTATAACATTATGTTCAATGAGTTTATTTAAAGGTACACACTTTCCTATGAGTTGAGAAATATCATATTCTTTTCTATATTCAGTATATGTTTCAGTAACAATTACTTCTTTTCTTGTTACATTAAACTCTTTCTTGGTCATAGATGGGCCAGACATAGTTGTTGTAGTAGTTGATACAGTCTGTTGTGGTATCACTTGCCATTTATGCTCATCTTTAATACAAGGTACCTTTTCACTTTTTTCTGTATCACTTACCATTTCTTTAAGAGATGATGTTTCTACAGTTGCAGACTTTTTAGTTGATGTGGTAGATGTAAATATTGTTGGTCCTTGTGAAACTGTAACAGACTGTATAGTTGTAGATTCTCCATTTACAGATGGTATCTGTGTTGAAATAATATCAATTTCTTTGCTAGGAGATTTTTCTGGTGATTTTCTTCTTGTTGATGTCTCTTTCACTTTTGAAGTACGAACTGTAATTTCATCAGAATATTCTTTCACTGGAGTTGTAGATAATCCAACTTTTGATGTAGATTTTGGAATTTCTTGTAATGATTTTCTTTTTGGCAAATCTGGTGATGTCTTACTTACTCCTTTTTTATCAGTTGTTTCTTTTATAAAGTCTGAAGATACACCAGACAACTTTGTTTCTTTTTCTGATAATTTTTCATGTCCCTTAGGTAAACTTTTCGTTTCATATTCTTTTGAAGTTTTTTCTTTTTTTGATACTTGTACTATTTCTTCAGATTTTGTAATTCCTTTAGTTAAAGAAGTTGGGCGTTCAGGAGATTTTTCAACTTTTTTAGTTTTTGACTTATTTTTATTAATTTCTTTCTCTATTGTTTTGCTTGATTCTTCCAATTTCTTAAATTCTTTTGTCCTTGGACTTGAACTCTCAGGTGACTTATCAGGAGTTTTATGTTTTGGTTTTTCTTCATGTATTTCTCTTTCAAATATATAATCAGGCTTTTCTTTTTTTAGAGTTAATGGGATAATTTGATCAGACGATTCTATTGTTACAGTTTTTCTTACTTCTCTTTTAGGAGAAGAATCATCTTTTCCTTGTGTTTTCTTATTTATTATTGTTACATGTTCTTCAACAATAACACTTTTTGGTTCAGTGTCAGATTTATATTTTACTGGAATTTGTTTTTCACTTTCTTTTATTGGACTTGCTGATCTTCTGTTTTCATTCTCTTTAGAGGGGCTTATTGATCTTTTATTTTCAATCTCTTTGGATGGACTTGTTCTTTTTCCAAAAGTTTCAACACCTTCCAAATTTGGTTTCAATGAATCTTCAACTGGTGATGATTTTTCAGTCTTAATATGCTTTTGTGACTTCACAACAGTTTCTCTTTTATTTATTACATTTATATTTGAAGATTCAAATTTATACGGTTCTGATTTTGTTTGTTTAGGAGAATCTTTCTTAGGTAAACTCATTTCTTTCTTTTCAATAGGTAATTTGCCTTTTAATGATTTATCAGTGATAATTTTTGAAAAATCTTTATCAGTTTCTGTAGGAGAACTTTCTTTTTCAACTATTAACCGAGTTGGTGATTTCTTTTCTTCAAAATCAGAACTAGTTTTTTCCATTATTACAGTTGCATGAACTTCCTTCATTGTAGTAGTCTTTGTGGATGGAGATATTCTATTCAAATCATAATCTGAAAGAGGTTCATCTTTAGATTTTGATAATTCTTTAGGGAAACTGTCTGGTTTTTTCCTTGGTATCTCTTTTCCTGGAGAATGTTTTGGAGAATGAATTCTTTCTGGTGATTTTCTTACTTGCTTCTCTCGATCTTCTATTTTCTCTTGAGTCAACTTCTTTTCTATGGTAATCTCTTTTCCTTTAACTTCAGGAGATTTTCTTTCAATTTGTTCTTTTGATGGAGAAGATAAACGTTTTTCTTCTTTCATTGGTTTCTTCTCTTTGGGAAGATTATCTGGTTTCTTTTTCTTATCTTGCATTGGTGATTTTTCTTTTTGATTATCCCTCTTCTCAATTGCTGTTTCCTTTTCAGGAGATTTAGATCTATCTTCAGAACTAATCTTCTTTTCTGTATGAATTTCACCTTTATGTTGGAAAGTTTGAATTGTTGATGTCAGCTTTCTTGTTTCTTGATTGGATGAAGACTGCTTTGAAGTAGAAAATGGTATAGTATGAGACAAATCTACTTTAGAATCATTATTTTGAGTTATATTTTTCAAAGTACCTGCAATTACTGCTCCAGCTAATAAAGGAGCACTTATTACAGCTATTATTCCCAATTTTAATGCTTTTTTTAATGGAATTTTATTACCTGAATGAGAGTCTAAAACATTTCCATTTTTAATGTCTAATTTTCCATTATCAATAGCTTGTTTTGTTGTCAAAGATACTCCATTATGAGTGTCATAAATTACACTATCTAAATCAATTAATTCATTTTTTAACATATCTTCAAAACTTAACAGTTTATCTGTTTTTGGTTCCCTAAATTTACCTGAATTTTCATCATATAGCAAATCAAACAATTGTGAAATAGTATATTTATCTGTATCATCTTTCTTTTCTTCTTTAGGAACTATTAATTCCTCAGATATAGCCTGTGAGATTGGAATAATTCTTCCATTTATTACATCAGTGAATGTACGTTCATTCAAATCAAGAAAGCCTCTTTCTAATGCTTCAGAAAATGAGAGAGGAGAAGTCATTCTTCGAGTTTCTGTTTCAATTTTTATAATTCCTTTCTGATTTGCTTCTTCTACTGTCATAATTTCTCCAGTATTTGTATTGACAACTTGATTAGGTCCACACATTGTAAAACCAGGACTTGTTTTAATTGTCTGTGATTCTATAACAGTGTGATATGTAGTAGTTAAATCAGTTACTAATTCAGAAATATTTTCTTGTATTTTTGAATTTGTAATTTGTAAAAGTCCAGATTCAACAGCATCAAAAATTGGAATTTCTTCTGAAAGCTTTGGATGTTTGAAAATGCATTTATTTGCATCAATAAGATTTTTATCCATTGCTTCTGTAAGGCTAATGCTATCAGAATTTGGAGCAAAAGGTAAAGCCATAATAATTCCATGTTCTAATGAATCAGATACTGAAGTTCTAATGCCAGTAACTGGATGAATGAATTCTTTTCTATCAATATCAATTAAATTATGAAGTAATGCTGCTGGGAAAGTTATTGCTAACATTGGAAGAGCAGAATTACTAGAAGTAGCTGATTTATCAAAAAGTTTGTGTTTTTGTGCTGCTTCAATAATACTTATCTTTTTATTTCCTAATTGAACATCACCTGTAATATTATCTATTATTTTTCTTTTCATTGCTTCTTCTAAAGTTAAAGGATTTTTTGTAGTAGGAGAATATACAATTGAAATGGGATTGATTATATCACATGTAATAGCATCTTGAAGTGAAAGTAAATCTCCAGTTTCAGGATGTATAAACTTCTTTTCTGATGGTATCACTAAACCTTGTGAAACTACTTCAGAAAGACTCAATGATCGACCAATTGGAATTAATAAATTTGATGATTCAGGATCTAGTAATCCACTGTTTACTGCTTCTTTAATTGTTAATTTTTCTCCTTTTCTTGGATCTATCAATAAACCTTCATTACCATTAATAAACTGTTTTTTAAGTGCTTCATCTAAAGTAATAGGTTTATTATCTTCATTTCTCATTGCTTCAATACTATTTATTATTTCAACAGTTGAGTGATCAGTTAGACCTTCATTAATTGCAATTTTTGGTGGTATTGCTCTTCGTCGAACTTTCTGAAGAACAATTTGTTCTTTATCTGGTGACTGTAAAGTTGTAGCTTTACCAAATGTTACTTCAAAACGTGGTTCTGAAATAATTTTTTTTTGAATTTTAGGAGATTTATTTGATTTGATTTCTATTTCAGCTAAAGATATATCTTTTAATTTAATGCTCTCTTCATTGAAGTTCGTAGACAAATCCTGTGATTCCTGCAACTTTTTAGCCATTTCAGAATTAATAATACCATTTTTAACAGCATCATCAAGACTAAGTTTATTACCAGTTGCTGGATCATTAACATAAATGATTGTTTCTTTTATTTCAGTTTTAATGACTGGGCTTGGTGAAGTTGATTCTTCTATAATAGATTTTACAATATGCTTAGATGTTTCATTATCTTGTGTTTCAGGTAATATAAAATAAGTATTTATTGATTTAGAAAGTGTCAAATATCCCATTCTAACAGCATCTTCTAATGGAATTTGTTTCTTTGTTTTAGTGTCAATAAATATTCCTTTGTGGATATTAACAAATCCTTTCTTAATTCCATCACTTAAACTTACTATTTTATCTTTTAATATGTCTTTCACTTCAAAAGATTTTATATCTACAATATTTTTTTGAATAGCAGTTGCTAGTTTTAATTTTTCATTTGTATCTTTTTTTAGAATTATTCCATTTTTTTTATCAAAATAAATGTTTGGACTGATTTCAATATATTCAATAGTTTCACTGATAACTATTTCACTTTGTTTAAATTTTGGAATAGAGGAAGTTATAATTATTGATTGCTTTGGCTGTGTATCTTTTGTCTGTATATTGCTATTTTCAATATTGGATTCAATTTGAATTATCTTAGTATGTTTTTTTGATGGTTCTTGTGGAGTCTCTTTATCTTCAAATTTTATTAATTTCTCATTTATAGCATCATGAAGTGTCATAATCACTGATTTTTTATTATCATGATAATTACCAGTAGAATCCAGTATTCCTTTTTCTAATGATCTTAATAAGGTAATGATTCGTTTAGAACCAGGTTCAACTACAGATGCAGATTTTGGATTAATGATACCCATTTTAATTGTTTCTTCAAATGAGACAAGTCTATCTGTACCTGGAATTGTGAACAAACCAGAAACACTGTCAAATAAATTTTGTGCAATTGCTTCTTCTAATGACCAACCTTCTGCAGGAAGTTCTAATACATTAATTTGTTGTGAAACAACTGCAACTTCATCTTTATCAGAGGAATAATTTATAGGTTTTACAAATTCTTTATGTGTTATTTTATTTGTAGTATCTAAATTATTTATAGTTTGCTCCTTTTTGGGTGAATGTGGTCTTACCAATGGTTTCTGTTCCACTTTAGAATGTTTACTTGATTCTTTTTCATCAATATTTGATATCAATTCTGGTTTTTCTCTGATTGGAGAAGTAGTCTTTTGTGAGGATTTTGGTATATTAGATTTAGATGACTGAACTGTTTTATCTTTCTCTGATTGTTTTAAATCTTCTTTTGGAATAGTTTTAGATATCTTTTTTATATGAGTTGGAGATTCTGGTATTTTGTTTTCTGATTTTGGTTTTAAAGTTTCGTCATCTAATATTAATGTCTGAGGTCTCTTTTCTATAATATTTTCTGATGATATTAATTTAGAACTTTCTTTATCTTCATGCTTAATAATTTTGTTAATAGTCTCACTAGATGTAACTTGAATTGAATCTTTTGTCACATTATCATCAAAATTTGAATATTCTTCAAATGTTTTACTTACTGGAACCTTTGATGTTCTTTTCTCCATTACAGTTTTCTGAATTTTTTCTATATTTGCTGATGTATCTGACATTTTTTCAGATTTTTGAGTTTTAATTTTAGGTTTCTCTTTCCCTAAAATTTTACTAGGAATGCCAGAAACAGTATTCTTTAATTCTTTAGGTTCAGTGATTTCTCTAGGTTCTTGTAATTTTATATTACTACTTATATCATCTTCAGTGATTAATTGAGTTTCAGTAGAATCTATAGTTATGAAATCTGTTTTATCAATGTTTGATTTTGACTGAACAGAAACACTGATAACTGAAGGTTCATTTAATGTAGTTTCCTTAGAAATTGGTACTATTTTATCAATAGATTTAGGCAATTTAGACCTCTCTACAGGTATACCTTCTTGTGAAAGATTTTTCTTAAATAAAGGAGTTTTTTCATTTTTCTTCTTTGTTTCTGATGTAACTGTTTCAGATATAACTGTTTTTGATTCTCCAAAAGGAAGTGTATCTGATGATGTAACTGGCCATTCAGAAGTCAATCCTAATAAACTTTTATTGATGGCTTCCTCCAATGGCAATATTTCTCCAGTTATTGGATTTGTAAAAGTACCTTCTGTTTCATTAATCAATCCTTTTTTCATAGCATCTTGAAATGTTATTTTCAATTCTGAATTTATTTCATAATCAGAAGGTAACACTTCTGTTACTGTTTTTGTCACAACAGCAGTTGTTACCTCAATATTTAAGAGAGCTTTTAAATGAGCAGCACCTTGAGCAGTAATTATTCCTTTTTCAATTGCTTCTTTCAATGTAAGTGGTTTCTTAGTGCGAGGTTCTCTTAATTTACCTGTTTTATGATCCAATATACCTTTTGTAACTGATTTAATAACACTTAAATCATTTCCTTTTTCATCTTTTATTTCAATAATTTTAGTTAGCATGTTATAAATTTGAGGTTGAATAAATTTTTCATTTAATGCTTCTTCTAAAGTAACTGTTTTCCTTTGACTTTTTCTGAATTTTCCTGTATTGATATTTATTATTCCTTTAGCTACTGCTGTATTAAAACTTACTTGTTCTCCTGTTGAAGGAATTTTGATTCCTTCAATATCAAATATTGATTGATATTTAACAGATGCTACCAATCCTTTATCTGCACATTCATAAAGTGTCATTGTTTCTCCACTATTTGGATCATTAAATATTCCTTCTGGAGTTAAAATTCCTTTTGAAAATGCTTCTGATAAGGAAACTATTTCGCCTGTTTTAGAAAGAATAATGCATTTCATTTCTGAATTAAGCAAACCTCTTGTTATAGCTTCGAAAATTGTTAATTTTTTATTTGTAAATGGATCAATAATTTTTCCATCTGTATCCAAGAGGTTTTGTTCATATGCAGTTTTTAAAATAAGTGGGCAAAATATAAGATTTTTTTTTCTTGCTTCAATTAATGTCATTTTTTCTAAAGTTTTCTTATTTATAAATCGTCCTGTTTGAATATTTATTATTCCTAGGGAAATAGCATCAGGTATTGTTATAATTTCTTCTGTTTCTGTATTAATAATTTCTCTTACATCTGATCGAATGAGATTTTGAGAAAGGGCTTCGTCAAGAGTAAATTTTTCTCCAGAATCTTCATCGATTATTTGTCCTGAGTATTCATCAATCATTCCTTTATCAATACATTCTGAAATTAAATATCCAATTTTCCTTTCATTTGATGGTTGTACTTGTAACAGACCTTTACTAAATGCTTCATACAAAGTCATTACATTTTGTGATAGTGGATCTTTAAATAATCCAGTTTTTTTATCTAAGAGACCATCTTTAACAGCTTCTGCAATTGTTAAACCAGTTATTTTGATTATTTTCATTTCACTTAAATAATTAATTTTATTTTTTTGGACTATTCCAAGGGAAATAGCTTCATCTAATGTAATTGCATTTCCATATTGTGGATTCAAAAAAACACCTTTTTCTGCATCATATATATGATAATAAATGGCCTCAATTAATGTAATTTCAGTTTGAGTTTTTGGATTTATTATTCCACAGGGTGTCAATAATTGTAATGCAAAATTTTTATCAATGTAATTCTTATTTGCTGCTTCTTGAAAATCCATTTCTTTTCCAGTCCTTGGATCAATAAATTTCTTTCTTTCTAAATTTATGATTCCTTCATTTATAGCTTCAATTAAAATTAACTTTTCTCCAGTTTTTGGATGTAAAATGCTTTTTATATTTGTAATATTATCATTAAAGTTTTCAGTGCCTTTAATTTTTTTAAATTCTTTTACTACAACTGAAGATGTGGTATATTTTTCAATTACTGATGATTCTTGGGAAGGAATTTTTTCATATTTAGAGTCTGTTACTAATTCTTGTTCTACCATTTCAATATCTGAAACTGGAATGTTTATAGTTGATAGTGTTTCGCTAGGTTCTTGAGAAATTGTTTGTTCCAAAACATGATGAAATGTCTTTAAAGAAATAGGAACTGTCTTGGTGATAGTAACAGAAACCTGTAAAGATAATATAAAGCATATATATATAAGCATATAAAACATATGTATTAATTTCTATTTAATATAATAATTAAAAACTAGAAAATATAAAAATTATACAAATAATACAAGCTGATTTTGGATCTAATTAAGTTCAGAGAAGTAGAAATAATTCTCAACATTACAGTTAATTTAGATCTGGAAATTTCTCATAAAGTTAGAACTCATAAACCAAAAATTAATTTCCCATAAATATAATATTAAAATTAGAGATTATGTTCTCACCAATGAAATCTGATCACAATAAAATTAAGTAAAGGCCAATAAAATTAATAATTTATGATTAAATAATGATTTAATAAACGATCAGGTTATGGAACATTATCTATTCCTCATCCAACAATTGAAAATGACTATTGGAAACATTATATAGGAAATTGGAAATATGATAAACAACATGGTTATGGAATATGTTATTTTATAAATAATGATTTAATTATATAAAGAAATAAAACTATATCTTTTAAAATCAAGCAAATTATAATAATAAAGAAATTATTTATATCATATAAATGATAAAAAATTTTTATTTTTTATTATTATTAAGAAATAAACAGATGAACTTTTATACAGATGAACTATTGGCTTATGCAAAAACTAGGAATGGAAGTTATTTACATAATATGCTGATAAACAGAAGATATGCTATTTCCAC
>WUQG02403285.1:0-17233 GCA_011317285.2 Androctonus mauritanicus | reverse complement strand
CACATTGCTTTGAAGTATTGGAAGCAAGCCGAACACCTTCCGCTTAGGTACAAAACTTTTTGCAACCGACTGTACATACTGTATAATAAATAGGAAAATAAATTGGCATAACACTTACCCTTTTAATAATTTATATAACATGCATCCAAGTGAAAACCAATCAGCACTTGAATCATAAGCCATTCCTTTAGATAAAACTTCTGGAGCCATATAACCATGAGTTCCTCTATAAATTAAATAAATAGTATTTTAACATAATTATTTACTTAATAATTCATAAAAAGATATGTTAATAATTTTTATTGTTATTATAAAGTACTACATATACAAATGAATAAGTTTAAGCAATAAAAAAATATTAAATATATATTCTGTTTTATTTAATATTGCAAAACATTTTAAAACAAATAGTATATGTATTTCAAGTTATTTATTTCACAACAATAAATCCACCTGATTTAGGAAAGATAAGTATTATTTTAATATTGTTAGCTATGTAATTAAATTAATTAATTTTCAAATAAAAATAAAAATTTTTTATTTTTATTTGAAACATGTTTTATTTACTTCATAAAGATAAAAACAAATATTAAAATAATAAATTAATTCATATTTTACAATATAAAGCACAAATATTAAAATTAATTTTTTTTAAATATAAAATAAAATTATTCAATTATTAAACTAGTCTAAAATAATACAAAATTATTGGCTAATATATAACTTGATATTAATGTATCATCCAACTCAATAAAGAGAATTGTTCTCATTTTTAAAATACAAAGAAAGAACCAGCTCATTTCTGTAATATATGCTAGTTTAAAATGAGCAAAAGAAGAAAATATCATGAAACAAAAACTGGAAAAAAATAGTGTGAAATGATGAGAAAAAAAATTTAACATAGACTCTCTGAGAAATTACTAGAATACAGATGCTTCCACCTTATGAACTTTTGCCAATGTGAACAAACCTCATCCCAAATTCACAAAAGCATTATTATTGAATTAACAATAAAATATCATCATTATAATTCAATGACGGTTGTCCATATTCAGAAAACTTGTTCGCAATCAGTAATGATGTTAATTGCCGTAGTATTATATGCACTGATATTTTTCAAAGTGGTTGCTTTCAGTCTGTTATAGGAGAATATGAAATCTACAGCATCAAGAATCATTACAAATGTTTGCAGTGCATTATGTAGAATATCAAAAAATACATAAATTTCCACTAAATGATTTGTGCTAGTTATAGACTATTAAACAAGATAAATCATTATTATAAAAATATATGCTTAATTAAACTATTATATTAAAAAGATAAATTAATTTAACCATTAGAGTATACATCAGCTCATTTCTTTCAAATTTATATCAAAATGTATTAAAACTATTTAAATTATTTATAAAAATAAAAGCATTTATTATGCAGGAATAAAATTTTTTCCCCTCTTCTTGTCCTCTATTTTTACTCGTAAATCACTTACTTTCTTATTGGTTATATTCATGGAAATGTTGATATCATTTCCACACACACAATAATTTTATTGCTAATTGTCAACTAGCTTATGACACATTTTGTGAAATAGCATTTACGATAAATTATTAAGATGTTATATTTAATGATGTCACCTGACCCCTGTCCTCAAAGTGAAATTTGTATGGAATTGAAAAGAAAATAACAAATGAATGTAGCAAATGAGCCTAGATGATACATAGTGTGATACTGCACAAAGAAGGCAGGCGTGTACCATATTTTCGTTATATTGCTCTCAGTCATTGTGCATCTACAATGTAGCATGTGTATCTCATGAACATCATTAGGAGATATGCTCAGTCAACAGCAAACCTAGTAACATTTTATGAACAAATTCATGGTACAAATAGTCGTTCGAAACATAACTCATTCATAAAGTAGGGAGCATCTGTATATTGAAATACACACAGATTAAAACAATAGAAATATGTTCACTATATCTAGAGTTAACTGTATATAAATTTTAAACATTTTCATTAAGTGTTATTTGAACTAAATTATGATAAATACATAAATGAAACTGAAAACTCATATAATATTGCTAATTAAAATTATAGTTTGGTTAGATTTTATAGTTTTCATTCAGTATATTTGTTGTAACAGTATATTATAATGATGAATAATATGATAATTAAAGATATTGTTAAATGTGTCAGCAAAGTTTTAGCTCCATTTGTTTTGCATTATATTATTAACCAACCATTATGTATAATAATTTATTGATGTTGATCATTTAACAAACTAATATTGTAATATCAAAATATATTCTAATATAAATATATTTTTGCTATAAAGAGACATTCTAACTATATTTTAATTAATACTTTGCAGACCAAGGCACAAACTTCTAATGTTAGATTGATGACTGATGTTTATCAATATTTTTGTTTTTTTAAAAATGATTCTCCTTACTTGATATTTGGTTGCAAAAAATTATTTTTGAGCAAAAAAAAAAAAAAGATTTTATATTATAAAATGAAATATATTTGATCACCATGATAATCAAATTACTATTTTGCATTCCTTTTTTTTTCAAAAAATTAAACTTCATAAACAGTTGTCACAGAAGTTTTTTGAAATTTCTCTAATATTTTCCAAAATCTCATAATAGTATATAATGATAATTTTTTATTGCTCCAAATCTTTGCATAAATAACAAATTAATACTCTTAATATAGTTAGATTGACTAATCTTTTATTTAACATAAAACACTCAATATATATAATTTTAAACAGGACTTATGTGACATACAGTTTGTTCTTTATACAATTGCTAAGGATTATGTCATATGGAACCAGTTTCAAAATACCAATATATGATACTTTTAGGAAAGAATTTTTTTTCTTAAAAGTGTACCTTGTATCTAATCAGTTATAACTATATTTTTAATTGGAAATTACTGCATGAACATTAAATTAATTAAATACTAGTTATTTTTAGTGAAATTTACTTGATGCAATGTCCTTGGATATTAAACTTAAAAAAAAAAAAAAAAATTTAATTAACTGCTACAATACATGTTATAAAATATGAATAAAAAATATTATAAACAGATATTTCTCAAGAATAATAGGTAAATTAAAAATAATACTCACACACTAGCATGTGGTTTTTTCTTTGAAAAATCACAGGCCAAACCCAAATCTGATATCCTGATATGTCCATGCTCATCTAAAAGAATATTGGCTGGCTAAAACAAGATAATTAAACAATACTAATTTATTTAAGAATAATTGCTTAAATGAATAAATTAGAAAATCAGATGTAAAATTAATTTTATTAATTTTATATCTGATTTTCTTAAAATTAATAAAATTTTAAGTTTTAACACATTTATGTTGGGTCATGATACATGTTTAACAAATTTTTTCAATTTGTAAATCAGTTATTAACAATAACAGCAGGAATTTTATAGAAATCATTAACAGCAAAATTACCAAAATATAAAAAAATGATGTGTTTCAAAATGATGAGTTGAAAGACCAATTCATCAGAATGAAATATAATTTTTTTTTTTTTTTATAATAAAGTAAATGATATATTTAAAATTTTATTTAAAATAATGATTAATAATAGCAATAATACAAACAATATATGAAAACAAATAAACATAGCATTATTGGTTCTTTTTATCATAATTTCCTAAGAAATAAAAAGGGTTTGACTTTGCAGATAATGTATAATTAAAAATTTGTTTATTTAATTGATTTTTTCATGGAATCAATGAGTTATTCCAAATAAATTATTATTATCAGTTTAAAAAAAATTGCCTGAATTTTATTTCTTTTATACAGTATATAATTTTTTCATATCAAAATGTAACTTGATATTACACAATTTTCTCAACTTAGAATTTCCTATAAAATTAAATTTGTTTTAGTATTAGTCTTTCTAATCTATTCTTTAATATCATTTCTCAAGGATAATCAAACCAAAATTAGAATGTTCATATAAAATTATAAAATTTTGTATATAAATTAATATATTATAAATATTTTAAAAATTAATATACAGAAAAGTGTCAAAAAAATATCAACAATGATATTTAAAAAAAAAATTTTTTTACTAGCATCACTATTCAATCTTGTATGACATGAGGACTAAAAATCAGTTATACTGTTGCCATGACAATTCCATTTTCTGTATACAAAAAGAGAAAATCATTTCAGATTTGCAAATATAATATATTTTATAGTATAGCATATCATCCTATTTATATGTGCATCTACTATAAAATATAATTTTAAAAATGCTTAAAAATAGTCATTTTATAAATGTCAGTTATACAATCATCATTAATATTATGAATAATAATACAGTATAATCAGATATTTGTATCTGATTATGATACCATTCATATCCATTTGAGAATAAAACATTTAATGAATCAAAGCCATGATTTTGAATAATCACAAAATGACAAGAAGAGGTATATCAGTTGTGCATTATTTAGGTTAGTTTGATATATGGTGCCAAATCATGCAAGCATATATTTGGCAGCAGCCACTTTTATAGCCTGTCATGGGTTAGCCAACACTTATGTTGAAATCAACTAGAAATTTAATGGATGAGGTTTAACAAGCTAGGTCCAGATATTGACTAAAAAATCTGCAAATGTAGGACTAAGAATGAACCCAGATCTTCCAAGCTGGTAAATGATTTCTTTTCTCTATTTTTTATAAAAGCCAAATTAATTGCGAAAGAAAACCATGACTTTCAGCCTCCAACTGACATAGTTTTCTTTCATTCACAACTATTTTGGTTTTCATATTTAAAAATCTACCTTGTAGAAATAATAATTTACAGAAAAATAAAAATACAAGCATTTCACAATCTCTCAAGATTATTGCTATCATAATAACTGTTAATGCCTTATTATTGGAGATAAGATATCAATCCCTTGTTATATTTCAGAAAATAAATACCACAGTAGTGAATGAAAACATATGATTTTAAAAGTAAAAAAAAGTTAATCACAAGTCTAAATGAAAAACTTTGTAAGTAAAAAATTATCTACAGGCAGGAAAAGTACTTTTAACACTTTCTATGATGCGCATAGGTCAATTTTCCAACATTATTTATAGCAGTGTCTCTAAAGTGGAGTATGCATATCCACTGAGATACATGAACTGATTCCTAGGGATATGCCAAAAACAATTTTTATATATTGTTTGTAGAGCATCCTACTGTTCAAAAACCAAACAATAGAAAGAAAATTGTCTAGTTTCTTTGTTTTGCAACAGATGACACCACAGTTGCATTAGTTATTTGGCTGTTAGTAATAGATTTATCAGTATTTCAGCTTAAATTATTTCTGTATAATTTTAACGTTTTTTAGGGCTTTTTTTTAATGTTTTATACAAGAAATAGTATATTGTCAAAATTACCTATATTTTGAAAAAGTATTTGATATTAGGTATCAATAGTAAGTACATAAATTATTTATATTTAAATTTTATGAAATTAATCCTCATACAATGGATAAATGGTTAAAAAATTTTCATACGAAGAAACTATGGGTTGAAGATAATTATGATAGTGTTTCTGCATCAGGCATACAACAACAAGAAGATAGGATTGATAGTTCTAGTCATACAAGCTCGTTATCAATAAAATTAAGTAATACAAACACTGATCTGAAATATAAGAAAAACTTACCCAAGAAAGTTTGAAATTATCAAGAGCCTACTTGAAATGGGGTTTTATAATGATTTCAGTCAATAATGAACCTTGTTCTATATGTTTATTGTGTCATGAGATGCTATCTAATGGAAGTATGAAGCTGTCATGTAGTAAGAAACTTAAAAACTAAACATCCTAAACAGGAACACAAACCTTTACTATTTTTTTGAACAATGTTTAAATATAAGCAATTCACAAACCAACAATATAAAAAAATTCATTAAAATTAATGATAAATATTTGGAAGCATCTCTTGAAGTTGCATTTTTAATTGCAAAAGACAAAAAGCCACATATGATTGTAGAAACACTTATACTACCTGATGCCATAAAAATGGCAGAAATAATTCATGGAAAAGATTATGAAAATAAACTTAAATGTATTCCCTTGACAGCAGATACTATTGGTTAGATGTAGAGAAATCATTGCTGAAATTTGAAAGAGCAATTATTAAAACAGATTGCTCAAAGTGGTAAATTTGCTATACAGCTTGATGAAAGTACAAATGTGGCCAACCACAGCTCAGTTATAGGTATTTATAAGATATTATTTTAATAATGAATTGCATGAAGAATTACTTTTTTGTGAGGCACTTAAAGAGAGATGTACAGGAGAAGACATTTTCTAAACAGTAAATAATTTCTTTATTAAAAACAATATTTTATTAGAAAACTAAGTATAACTAGTAATGGAGCAGTTGCTTTAACTGGTAAAAATAAAGGATTCAAAGCTAAGACAACTGAAATAGCACCACATGTGAAATTTGTTCATTATGTTATCCATAGGCAAGCTATTGCATAAAAAAAAAATGGATTCTGACATACACAAAATTTTGCAATGTTATCAACATAGTAAATTTTATAAAAATGAGACCTTTAAATTATATATTTACAGCATTATGTCAAGAAATAGGCAGTATCCATGAAAATCTATATCTCATGGAGGTTTGTTGGTTATCTTGAGGAAAAGTGCTTAAAGGAGTTATAGAACTGAAAGTTATGTACAGTATTTTCCTACTAGATAAAGATAAGAAATTTGCAGATTATTTTAGTAATGATCAGTGACAATTAGTAGTATGCTATCTAGCTGATATTTTTGAAAAAATAAACATACTGGTACTTAATTTGTCACTTCAAAGAAAATTTAACATTTTAACAATGAATGAGAAAACAACTACATTTCAAAAGAAAATGATGCTGTGGAGGGAGAAATTTGAAAATGGGTGTTTAGAAATGTTTCCCCCCTTATCTGATTTTGTTGATGAAAATAACGTGAATGTGGAACAAACAAAAAGTCTAATATCTACATATTTAAGAATTTTAGAAACATTTTTGTAACCTAGTCACAGATCTTCCTGGAGAAGAATTTCAATGGATTTTACAACCATTTATTGAAAATGTAAAAATTGGACATCTGCTGATATCATTTCAAGAGCAATTAATCAATTTAAGATACAGTATAGCATTACTAAATGAATTTAAACAAAACTCTCTTCATGATTGGTAGATGGGACTGAAATATGAGTATCCTGATTTAGTAAACACAATAGCTGATGCACTCCTACCATTCGGTTCTACTTATCTATGTGAAGTATCATTTTCTGCAATGAGTGGTATTAAAACTAAATATTGAAATAAATTAAACTTGGAACCAGACCTTTGTATTGCAGTCATCAAACCAGCATTTTAAGAAATTATTAAACAAATACAAGCCAATTATTCTCATTAAATTGCAATAAGAAAAATAAATATGTATCTATGTTTATAATAAAAATAATGTGCAATAATAGCTTTTCTGGATATTACATAATGCCTTATTTCCTTTTTAAAATACTAATTGCAATAGATTTCTGCTCAATCAATTGGGGGTATGCACCATTTATTTTTTGTTTTAGAAGTATGCAGTCAAAAAAGTTTGGAAATTACTGATTTAGACAGCAGCAAAATCAGTAAAACTATTATGGAAAGACACTTTCTGATCATTTCAAATTAAGTATTAAAAATCTAAATTCAAAAGACTATTGTAGAAATATAACTGATTTGTTACATAATAATTCATCTCCTCATACTATTATCAATACTGCTAATTCTTCCAGCAACTGAAATTCCAAGATATTGGAATTCTGCAGTTCTGTCTTGTCTCCATAAGATTAAGTGTTTGGCATATGCAAAAAACATTTTTAAGAGATAGTCAATTTATCATTTACCAATAAATAAAAGTTGTGTATGAAGCTTGTTATTCAATCAAAAACAATTTTTTATTAGGATATTCAAAACAATTATCATATGCTGGATTAAACACGTGGAAAAAAGAGGACTACTATATATCAAAAACTTATGCATATTCAACTGTAACTATACTATTTGCAAAAATAAATTAATAATAAATTTGGCTCACCTTGTATAAAAACATTTTTAGAAAAACTAAATTTTTATATACTAAATTTACGAATTTTTACTAAATATTTAATTTTTTCTATTTTCTAAAAAATATAGATGTTAATAGACTATATCTTTTTTTTATTAAAATTTACAAATTTTTAAAAATTCTGGCTATTCATACGAATGATTAAAAGTATCATATTCTTAAATTTCTTTCTGAAAAGTGCAGCCTGAGAAGTCCATTATTTGTTAATACCCAACATAAATGTGTTAAATTATATTACTAGAATAATATTTTTACTGAATATACTATTTAATTTGAGGAACGCTCAGCACAGTAGCATGCCATTTATCTGATTATCTAATCACACACACAAAAAAAAAAAAAATTATTCATATTGTTAACATTTCAGAATATTTCCAATATACTAAAAATATTACATACAAATCTAAAATACAAATCAAAAGAATGAAAATACTTAAAAGGAATCACAGATCATATCTAAACCATTTTTAAAATAAAATGTGTTTAAAGCCTAACATACTAAGTTATAGATCACATATTCCTCATTTCAGTTGTAATTTCCCAAATTTTTTAAGATTATATTTTATTGTTCAAAAAATATAGCAAAATTTTGATAATTTGAGATGAATGGGATCAAAGTCATCTCAAAGGTACTGAAAAATATTAGATTTTATGGTATATAGCCTTCAAAATAATTTTAAAATTATGATTTTATTAATGATAAAATATGCACATATATCTAAAAAACTACATATTTATTATGATTATAATATAAACATATTTAAAAATTCCTGATTCAAAAATATTCAAGTTTAGTTATTCTACATTTTGATTCTGTCAATTTAAAAATATTCAATTTTACAGTATTTTTTAAAATTTATATAATAATTTAATTATATCAAATAAAGAACTTAAAGCAATTACTGCAAAGAAAATTAATTCTTTGCCTTCAAATTAAAAGATTCTAAATATATGCAATATGCTAACTAAATGATCAATTATTTGAGAAAAATTATATATCTGAACAAAGTCTGGCCTAGAGATATACAGATAAATAGCACTCAATTTTTTTATTGAAATAAACAAATTCATCAATAATTCAAAATATTAAATATACAGGTTTTTTTTGATTGGTTTGAATTATGCTACCACATCAAAAGAATTATATTTGACACCTATCACTTTTATAACTCATCATAGGATTGAATCAACCAGAAAATTGAGGAAAGGGGTTCAACAGATTGGGGTGGACCTGTCCCAAAAACATGGAAGTGCGAGACTTGGAATTGAGCCCAGTCCTCCAAAGAGGCAAGCAATCACCTTACCATATGGCCATTCAACTGAATACAGGTTTTTAAAAAACAGTAGCAGACATTTTCAAAAATTTATTTTACAATTACTAATAATAGTGATATATTATATAGAAAATGAAGGGAAAACATTCAAAGTTATTTTCAATTTTTGCTGTATTACATATCAATCTTCACTGAATTTATGTACAAATTATTGATGATATTTATTTTCACTCTCATCATACTATGATATAGATAACAGCTATGACATCTATAATGTGCATGTTTTAAATCATCAATATCAACTGATAGAAGAGTACAAACACAACATTCTTGATTCATTATTGTATATTAGTGCAATAACATATTAAATGATATCTTAATCATTAATATATAATAATTTTTCTTTATATATATATTTATTTATTATTTTTCATAGAAGAAAAGTTTTGGATTGAGATTGAAAATATGTTATGTGATGCAATAGTTTTAATCAATTTTTCACTCATATGCAAATAATATTCAACTTATGATCATTAAAATTACAATATTCCAATCTTATAAATGGCCTTATGATACTTCAACCTTAGCTATTTTATAGCATATTGGCAAGAAATACTTTTTTGTTTTATTAAAAATGTAGTAAAGCAATCATTTACCATCTTAAGGATTCAAGTTCAATTTCAGATTATTTTACAACCTTGAGGACCCAGAATTAAATCCAGATGATACCATTTTAAAGGATTCAGTATTCTATTATTATTATGTCATTTTTGACTTATAATGAGAGTTATCAAACATAACGCCATCATAAATCAAGAACAATCTGTATTTTAATGTTTAGACTATTTGTAACATTATTTTAATAAGATGACTGCAAAATATTTGAAATTTATAAAATAGATAATATTATAAACACAAAATGTTTTAAAATATGTTGAAACATGTTGAAGTTTATTATGATTACAGTTAATTCAATTAACAAAATTAAATTATTATTATTTAATAGTGAAAAATAAGAAATAATTATTTATACTTTTAAATCTCTGTAGACAACAAATCGTTTATGCATGTGTTCCAATCCAAGAATGACTTCAGCTGCATAAAACCGCATTTCTTGTTCTGTAAAAACTCCATGTTGTGACAAATGGTAATGCAAATCTCCACCTACAAAAAATTATATATATTAATTTTTAAAACAATATCAAACTTATTTGGAATTAAACTGCAATTTTAATAATTATTTTATTTTGAATCAAGGCTACTATGCCACCATCTATTGGATTAATAATCAATTAAATTTAAATTTGGTATTAACATGGCACCATCTAGTAATTAATAATTAGACTATAATTTTTAATTAAATTTTTCCTGAAATAAAAATCATGCCATCTCCTGGAATCCAGAAACTTTGGTTTAGCACTCCAACATCTTACCAATTAAACTATTGTGGCATTAGGATGATTTCTGTATCAGGAAGCTTATACAATAATTAATTTTTAGAAACATTGGAATGTCTGATAATAGTATTCCCAGGCACTACTGTTGGTCTAGTCTGATAAGTTTCTAAAAATTAATCATTACATAATTTGACTTTGGATGTTTGTTTTAAAAATATTCCTCTAATTAGTTTCAATTAGAATCTATTATCTAGATTTTATGTTTCTTAACTTTATTATGAAATGTATAATGTCCTCATAAAGAATGATAGTGGGAAATCCATAAATTTTGGGCATTTCTGATTTTCAACCTCAGGGTTTAAACTACAGTATGTTAAAAACTATTTGTAAACATATTGATAAATGGAATGAATATATAAAGTTATTGAGCATACTTGTACTTATAGGTATGGAAATTTTAGGACTTCAGTGATACTTTTTGCAAAAATATAAATTATTTAATTAACTTTTTATTAATTTTTCAGAGAAATCCAGTGTAAATAAAAAGATTTATACATTGGTGCATATCTCTGAAACTGCAGAACCCAAAACTATATAACTTGGGAGTTCTATATATATATATATAGCAAAACCTCAATTCATAATTTTTGTAGGGATTCCTAGAAAAAAAATGACAGATACAGGAAAATAATGAATGTAAAAATTTCAATAAAAATAAAAAATTAGATTAAAAAATAATACTAATATAAAGCACTATAATGGATTGTTAATACATGCTGAACTGATCAATTAGGCAAAAAGAGTGAAATGGAATGATTCACACTTACAGGTAATACTGCCAAATCCAGTTTATGGAAAAATAATCAAGTACCATAACAGAATTAGCAAAATTCTTATATCAATAATAATAATTTAATATATATTTTTTCTACTAAAAGAAATTCAGAAATCTGTTAAATCTCTGTCAGCCATTTTAAATAATATAATATTTTGCCATCAAAAGCATTAAAAGACCTGATGACACAGAGTGTGTTATTCACAGAAGCAAGACGTGATATATGACAGTGTTGAACACAAAGACACCACAAAGTATTGAAATTTTACAAATTTTGAAATAAACTAATACAAAGTTTTGTTTGCATGATAGTGGATAAAAATTTACCTTATCTCTAGTGGTTATGCATGTTGCATCAAAAAACGGAACAGATAAGAAAGTAGACTGATTCAGAGATTGCAGATTCACTGCTGATACTCTGATATCAGCAAACATGGGCAGTGATGCAATGCAACAACAGTAATTGCTATTTAACCATAACATATAAATTAATTTTTTATTTCTTAAAAACAATCAGTCTGGGATTAATGTTCTTCTGGGACTAAAATTTCTGATCCTCAATAGATGGAGGAAAACAATAAATCAAGGAATGATTGGTGTGGGTTTAATTTCCATAGTTTAAATAGTATTTGTTCAGGGACCTTAGAAATTGAACAATATTTCTACAAAAGCAATACATTCAGGAACAATAGATCAAGTTTCACTGTAATATCTTAATCAGTAAATGTAAGTTGCACATTTGATTTAAGGCAATTTATCATACATTTTTATATATAAATATTAAAAATTAATTTAATAATATAGGTACTCCTCACTTAATGATCAAGTTCATTCTCACGAGTTTATCGGTAAGTGAGTAACTTGTTCCTATATATTTAAAAAAAATATTGGAAACAAATTTCAACTTAAAAATTTATATTTTAATTATGCATAAAGTATTTTTTTTCAGATTTTTAGAACTGTGAGTGCAAGGAATTATGTGCAATAGAAATCATACATGACACATATGGGTGAAAACCAAATTTTCCATTAAAAGAATAGTTGTAAACTTAGACATAAGTTTGAGCTGTCATTAAATAGTTAGGTCATTAAGTGAGGAGTACTTGTACTAAAAATTTAATTGCTACATAATTTAATATACTGTAATCTTACCATTCATTAAATCTAATATAAAACAGAGTTTATCAGGAGTCTGGAAGGCATATGTCATGCAAACAATGAATGGACAGTCTTCCTAAAAGAGGAAATTATTTTTATACTAAGTAAAATATATATATATATTTAATAATCAATTTAAGTTTATACATATAATTTTATATTCTAAATTTAACATGATTTAAATCCAAACATTTACTTACACCTGTACTGACTAGAGATAGCATAATTCTTTCATTTAATGCCAAAGTTTCACCTTGCTTCATTTTAATTCGTTTTTTATCCAAACATTTCATTGCATACCTTTTGGAAAATTATTTTATACATATTTATACACATACACATATATATAAATAAAAATTAACAAAATTTATCATTGTCATTATTATAATGATGAAGTTTAATTACCTGAATATGAGATGATCTAGTTAAAAAATTAATGTTTAATTTCAAATTTAAATAAAAGTTTTTATTACTATTTTTATATTTTGATATAAAATTAATCTATAATAAAAATAATAATAATTTTCTAAGCATATATATATATAAGCTTATATACTGAAGCTAATTATTATAAGTATTATATACTTTTTATTTCTCAAACACATTATAAATTGAATTTCAATTTATTAATTATTATATAAAAATTCTATAAATTTTGAAGATTTTATTCAGAATTTTAGAATATATTCAAATACATAAGAATACAGGTATCCTTTAACTTACAAAGGTTATTAGGACCTAAAAAAACTGTTCATTAAGTGAAAATTCATAAATTGGAAAATCATTTCCTAATAATTCCAATGTAAAAATTCTTAATTGGTTCTTAGATTCACTATCATTTTAGCTATTGATGTTAAAGCATTTTAAAAGCATTAATATAATTATGAATATTATAACACAAAACAATTTATGATAGATATTACCTATTTAGCCTATCTTGTGCCATTCAACTTTGAATTTTAGAATTCTAAATGCTAAGTAATCTTTGAATTTAAACTTAATAAGGCAATAAACTTGTCAACCATTATTGTTTTATTTATTAATTAAAATTTTTCAGTTTTTCATCAATTATTATCTTAAATTTATGTAATTCTCAAAAAATCTTCATTCTGCTAAATTAATAATAGAAATTAATCTAATCTAATTTTCTAGAAGTCAATATTGATGTTTTCAATTCTATTTATTAAAAATTCATTGATTATAGATTTTAATAAAGTAATTTATTTAAATCATTACACCTGTTAGATTTAACATCTTCCAATAGGATAACAAAATATCACTCTTTTTCAAATTTATATATGGATAAAAAATAGATTAAAGATTTGTAACATCTAGAATAATGTATAATCATTGTTTTATAAAGTTATATAATATTATATACTTGCAAAACCTTTGTAAAAAAGAAGTAAATATATTACAGATACTATTATCATCAGTATATGCATATGTTGAAATTGATACCAGATCCTCTAGTGCAGCAGTATTCAACCTATTGATCGTGACTGACTGGTCAATCATGGAGCAATTTTTGCTGCTCTCATTTATTCCTCCTTACAAATTTAATTATAAGTGAAAACATAATAATTTATTTCTCCTTATTTTATATTATTTTTAATTGTCTTTAAACGTATTGCTATTGTTTATTTATTTTTCATTAAAATTGTCAAATCAATAATTTTCTTATCATTTGGATGTATAAACATGAAAAGTTTCCAATATTAACTCTGATATTACACAAAAAATTCTTTTGTGTTTCAGATTGATATACTTGTCAAAATCTGCTTTTTCAAATATGATCATCATAAAAAATCAAGAAACTAAATTACAAATGATCATTTGGATGATTGTCTGTGATTGGCCATTTCTTCATATCAACTGACTATGAAAATATTGCAGAGTCCAAACAATGCCAAATTTCACATTAACTTTTTTTTTAATTAACCAACATTTCCTGTAACTTATGAGTTTGCAATCACTCTGTTGATTTTTGTAATTTTGATTTTCCAAAATAGAGAAATAAATATTTTATTCCAATATATTTGTTTTATTTGTTGTATTAAAATAATTAAAAGTGATGAATAAATTTTAAATACACAAATAAAAGTTTCTTTAAAGTTTTTAGGACTGGGAGAGTAGGTCCTCCAAAGTGAGTGAGCACATTTAACTGCATAGTTGTATGTAACGAGATATCAGGTTGAAGGAAAGTATCTATATGAGAATAGATCATCAAATAACTTAATGTAGAAAAGTAGCTTGGATAATAAAGTCTGAACACTACTGCTCTAGTGGAAGTCAATTTTGTCTTAAAATTAAATAGTACACAGAGTAAATTTGATATATCTGATATAATCAGTGAAGAAAAACGAACAAGAAAAGCACTGATTTAAAAAAATTACAAAGGATAATTGTTTGATAATCAAATAGTTTCTTTACAAAACAAAAATGTTATAGATTTAGGCTCTGCATTAAATTAATAATTCATAAATTAACAGTTTACAAAAATCATGATTTATGAATTTTTGATAACTAAACTACTCTATTTAAAGATATTTTTTCTCTCTACAAGAATATATACATTTTAGTATTATAATTTAATAAGTTTATAAAATAATATAATTAAATTCTCTATAATTTCAAATTTTAATAAATATATTTCAATATATTTATATCAAAATAATTTATATCCAATTTTAAAATACCTAAATCAGTTAGAAAAACAAACTTGGTAAACACTTTGCTTTAACTATGTATTCAAGCACTATAGCAAAGAAACTAAATTTTTTTTTTAATCTGGCATAACATAAAAAAAAAAATTTAGTTTCTTTGCTATAGTGCTTGAATTTAGAAGATTACATAGTTAAAGCAAAGTGTTTACCAAGTTTGTTTGATTCTAGTACATGAAAGAATGCATTCTAGGAATGTAATTCTGACTTGTAACATTAGACCTATAGGTTTTCTGTTTCAGTTAATATTGCTATTATCAGGAACCTAACGCTGATGTTAAACAAGGCCTCATTGTACTAAATTTTGTAATAATTGTATTATTACAAAATTCATATTATTGGTATACTTTCTATTCTATATATGATAATCAGTTATTCTTATAATAATTATTTTTATGGTAGGATTAATTAAACATAAAAATAATTTGAATTTATTTTATTTTAAATTACATCACACACAACCTTTACCATATTCCTGTTAGAATATCAAATTTTATAAATAATCTAAATAATTATTTTAGTTGTGAATCTTCTTTCTTATATAATTTAGCTATTAAGATTTAGAAAAGGAAATTAAGTAAACAAATTCACTTAATTTTCTCATCTTGATTTTTATTAAAGTGTATGGCCACTAGCATCAGAGAAATTCTAAAGGAAAATTTTCCATAATATACAAACCAACTTATTTGGATAACTTGGAGAATATAACCAAATATTATTTACTAATCAAGTGATCCTTAATGCATATTTTTAGAATTAAATGGAATTTAATGATTATAATTTAGAACTATGATGCCACTATTTGTTGAATTAATAATTAATTAATTAAATTTGAGCTAAGATGGTTCCAAATTTAATTAACTAACAGAAAATGCTTTATAAATCTAACTGTGCTTAATTTTTTTAATCTTGTTAGAATTGTAAAGAAAATGGCCAATTCTTGGTAAAAAAAATTGTCCCTATAAATTGCATATATTTTAGAATTCAACTATATGGTTGCTTCTCTTATGCTTCTAAGTGTCTGAGCTGTTGATGATATTGGTTGGTGACTTGTTGATTTTTTTATTCAGAATACACTTGATACAGAATGTGTGTTCTACATAGTTTGTGTGTAAATTAGACTACTGAAGAGCACTGAATAAACCAATAATGCTATTATAAATAATCAAGAATATTTAAACTAAATTTTTTGTGCTTAAAGATTGCATTGAGTTAAAAATTTGAAGATAAAAAGCAGAGAGACATAGTCTTAATAGAATTATGGATGATTGTTTTTATTTTATATTCAAGCTAATAAGATTTTTTTATAATTATTAAAAATTTTGCATAATTTTTCTTTTTAATATTGCAGAATATCAATAATAGGACAAAAATATATATAAGCAAAATCATTCATATGTATATGCACATTTTTACATTCTTGATTATAATGAATAAGAGCTATAAATATCAATTTTAATTGATCCAATGATGTGTTAACTATGATTATTAAAAAGGAAAAATACCATTGCTTATGCACATTTTTACATTCTTGATTATAATGAATAAGAGCTATAAATATCAATTTTAATTGATCCAATGATGTGTTAACTATGATTATTAAAAAGGAAAAATACCATTGCTTATGCACATTTTTACATTCTTGATTATAATGAATAAGAGCTATAAATATCAATTTTAATTGATCCAATGATGTGTTA
>WUQG02403274.1:0-17234 GCA_011317285.2 Androctonus mauritanicus | reverse complement strand
CTACTACTTCTCTGCACAACTAATTGCCTTACAGAGAAGCTAACATGCAACAATGTTTGACAAAACGTAAGACAAATTTAGATGATTTAGAGCTATGGTGATGTAAAAATATAAAGAAAAGCAACAGAAAATAACAAATTATTATGTTTATTTACAAAAAGTGCTCAAAAAACTGTTTTCTTTAAATAATGCAAAAAGTATAATTTTGGATGTCCCTTTCATATCTTATGACTTGAAAACAAAGCACTTTAGACATCCTGTTGACTAGACAAAAATGGCTTCTTTTGGGCTCTTCTACTCCCCTATAAATTTGTCCATGTTGTTCTGGAATACCCTGTATATTAGTCTTGTATTTAAAAGAAACTCAAATTATATTATGAAATTTATTAAATACAAGCCAGATGGCCTAGGAATTTTTGGCAGAATTTTTTCCTACTCATATGTAGACAGTTATATCAAAATTTTATTATTGTAATACAATACATTATTATGTCATCATGATATATAATGTTTTATATTTTGTGATGTTATTTATTATAGTATAGTAACATCACACTATCATCATATATTTATGATATCATGTATCAAATGATATCACATTGGATAATTATGATTTATTAATGTCATAATATAAACTGTATCACAATATGTAATGATGATATCAATCACATCATTTTGAGTCTTGTGATCAATCCTGATTATTTGGAATCTTAATTGCTTTCCAATTATAAACCATTCCTAGTAAATAACTCAGCAACATCTGAATTTGAATGAAAAATTAAACATGGATTTTGTAATAATCATGAAATACTTCAAGCCTATATAGATTCTAACCACATTTAGCATTGTAATATCTGAAGTTGTTCTGAATATACTGCCAAATTTTCAAGAATGCTCTATTTTTAGGCTTGTGGTTGCCACAGAAAGACATAATACATTGCCTATTATTATTATAGATAAAAATCCATAACTAACCAGTTATCTTTATTCTTAAATTGCTGATATAATATTAAATAATTTCATCTTAGAATAATAAGAAAACAGAATAATGAAAGAACAATTAATTATGACAAATAAACATTATCACACCTGTTTTATTTTGTATTTCAAATGTTGTTTTATATAATTATCCAATAAATTAATTGGGAGTCTATCGTACGTAATGTATTCCTATTCATGAATAAAATTTCAGGTAAAATTCCTAGAAAGATATTTCAAATAATATAGTCTATCAAATTTTATTTTAATTGGAATATGTATGATATTATTTGTCTCAAAATTCATGTTATACATATTTTTTATAAATTTATATGTACATCACATACATACAACAAAAGAAAGTTTGACTTACTGAAAAATAATTTATAATTTATAAATTAATCTATGACTTAAATTATCCCTATAATTCGGGTATTAATCTGAATTATAGGAATAATTTTACAAAACTGAATATTCATTATATTTCAGACTCAGTAAATTATTTTTCTTTTTCCATTTTAAATTTAGCCTTACTTTTATTATTCTGTATTTTAAACAGAATTCTTTACAAAATAAATGGAAAATGGAATTATTTTTTTTAAATTTGGATGTTGAATTTTATATACTGTATTATACTATTTTAGAATGAGAAATTAATTCATACAAACAATAGGTTCCTGACTTATTGTTTCAGAGATCTGCAGATGCATAAATCTTTTTATTTTTGTTTAATTCCGTAAAATGCAAATAAAAAATCCATTTAACAATTTATTTTTTTGCAAAAATATCACTTTTGGTCTTAAAATTTCTTTTTGATACTGCATTTATTCATATATACAGAATTTAAGCATTGCTGGACTTGTGTGATTTTCAACTTAAAACAGAAATTTTTTGAACAAATTAACCACATAAGTCAGTGACTTACTATATCTAAAATGAAAGATTTTTGACTGAATTATAGAAATTATTATTAATAACCTTTGTAATTGCTTTAATAAGTTTCTTTTATATATGATATAACCAGTATTAGATTTTGCCTTAAGGGGGTCTGAGGGAGACTTTTGAGGTCCTATTAAAATAGGTAAATTTTTTTTTTAGAAAATCAATTCTTTTATTTTTAGAAAAATACATACAAGTATGTATTTTTCTAAAAATCAAAGAATAATAACTTTTTTATTCTTCTTAAGAATAAAAAAGTTATTATTAATAGTAACAAATCAAAAAATAATAACATTTTTATAATTTAACATTGTTCAATACAAGCTTTAAAGGTAGATAAAGGGCCCTCTTGGGTTGCAGGGCCTGAGATGGCTGCCTTCACTGCCTATGCGAAAGTCTGCCACTGGATATAACTAACATTTTTACAAATAATTTTATAGCATTTTCTAAAATAAATAAATAATTAAAAAAATGAAGTATGAAATATTTATTAAAAAAAATTATCAAATTACAATTCTATAATAAAATTAATGGAATAATTCATAATCTGATTTTTTGTAATTTGAAAATTAAGGGATTCTTCTTTCTTCAGAACCAACATAAAGAAACCAAAGACTAACAAATATCTTGAATTCCATAAACAATAAATTATTTTGAATCATATTTAATAATTTAATGATTCTTAATAATTTATTCTTCTTTTAATGGAAAGATCCTTATATGACTGGTTTATTGTTTGTTTCAAAATGCTAAATCAAACTTATAAGGAATTTTTTAAATCTCTTTCTAAACATTTTACATTTTGTCTGAATGAAATTTGAAAAGAAAATAAATTTAAAGATAAAGGTAGTTGGAAAAAAATAATAAATAAAGGTAGCTATAATTTGAATAAAGATATCAATTTTTAAGATAAAAGTTTGAAATAAAAATACTTCAATGTTGTTCTTAAATATACTAAGAATTTTTAATTTTTAATAGGATCTGATTCAAACTCGTTGAAAGTTGTAAATCATAAATATTCTAAATTTATTCCATTACCATTATTTATTATGAACAATACACTATTGTAATGAACTTAACAAATAGAAAATTACAGAAATTAGATATAAAAATGGTAGTGTCAGTTCAGATCATTGTACCTGGACTCATATGCATGTGAATTGCATTGACCAATCATAGAACTTACTAATTGCATTACATTCATAAATATGAAAAGTTGTAAGTCAATGATATCAAAAATTGAAAACATCCAAGTTTCCCTCAATTTACAAAGTTTAATGGAAAGGATGTTGAAAATTGTTCATTAGATGAAAATTTATAAAATGAAAACTCATTTACTATTAATCCAATATAAAAATTACAATTATTTCTTGGGTACCAGAAAATCATCACTATTTCATCTATTAATGTTAAAATATTTCAAAAGCATTAATATCAATATATTAAATTCCCAACTTATGCAATTAATTCATCCCAAAAATTTTCATGTAGAGTGAAAACCACAAAGTCCAACAATGCTTAAATTAAATATATATGAATGTGTGTATTAATAAATAGAATGGCTAAATAAAATTTATGAACATATTTTAAGCATAGATAAGAAAATTTAAGGCCATAAATGATATTTTTGCAAAAATTAAATTGTTTAATGAATTTTTTATTCACATTTTATGGAAATTCAACACAAAGACTTACATATCTGCATCATATCTAATACTACATATTATAATACAATAGTTATTATTTATTTAGCCTAGATTTTGAATTTTTGAACTGCTAAATGACAATAATTTTCAAGTTTAAGCATAATACACCAATAAAAATATTTATCATTATTATTTATTATTAGCAGTGTATGCTTGAAATTACCTGGAAATAATTTTAATTAAAAACAATTACTTTACAGAAATTTTTTTGTTTTTAAAATTTTATGGATTATTCACATGTTTCATCTACAGTTTCAGTCATTCAGCTGTTCTTTAATGTGATGCTTATAATGTTCAAAAGATTTGCAAACTCACAAATTTGCTTGATTTTTCATTCTCCAATTTGAAAAGATTTTCTTTGAGATCTATTGAGATTTGCACTTGTAATATTGTCCATTATACATACCATAAACTGACTATATTGGCAACCTTCATTGAACTGTGCACAACAAGGACTTCTCTGATTGGAAAATAATTTCATGCACTGAATTCATTTATTATTTCAAACATCATATTTGTTGATATGCTATGTTATTATGAAGATAATAGAATTTAATTTTTTTTATCATGACTTGGATAAAATCTTTCTTCGTTCTGAATGACATTTATTAAAGTATGCAATCACAAGTTTATTTATCAATAGAACTGCCAATTTTTTTATGTTATTATACATAGGTTTCTTGACAAATAGTTGTACTGATACTGATTAGAAAAAGATTAGGATCATCTATTTGGTGTATGTAATTTATTATAGAGCTGTCATCCAAGGTCATTCAAATGGAAGATAGAAATTTCTCAGAATTATTGAAGGTTTGATATCCAGTTAAAAATAGCTGCTATAGCTATTTTATTTTTAGCTGCTATAGCTAAAAATAAAATTAGATATCATTAAAGCACTAGAAAATGGGGAGGCTAATAAAAAAAACAAGGAATTTTCACTTCACATCATCTATCTGTAACTTATAAAATTGTTTTGCAAGCCATAATTTAATATTTCTGAAACTAAATGAATATAGGAAAATAAATTGCATATTTTACAAAATATTAAACAGTAATTTTTTAAACTAGGTTGCCAAAAAGCAAACTTTTTAGGCTGAAGAATTTTGACACATTACATTATTTGTTGATTAAGTTATTAAATTTCATTGATTATTGGATTATTCAATAATTTTTTGAATGCTTACTATAAAAAATTATTAATTAATCCAATTATTTAAATTAGATCAACAGAAAGAATTATACCAAGTTTGGTGATTATAGCTTTTAGATTACTTAACACAAATATACAAACAATTGAAAATATAAGATTCAAAAATTATAAAATTTCCATCAGACATTGGCCTTAAAATTATTCAATAATTCTCCAAATCTTTCATTCTAATAAATTATTTGCAAAATAAATTTAATTTTCTGGAAGTTATAATAATAAAAAATCAATGCTGTCTGTTAAAAGTATATTATGAAGTTTATTGATAGTTATTTTACTAAAACTAATAGACACAAAATAATACACTTATTTAAAGATTTATATTGGTTAGATTTAGTATTTTCAATTAGGATGACAAAATATCACCATAATTCAAATTTGTATAATGGATAGAAAATATATATATTATATTAGTGATTGTTGTTTCCTGGAATAATATATGATTGTTGTTTTATGAAATTAAATAGCTATATCATAAAATACAATAAGTAGGTTACAGAGACTCATATAACAGCTATATGCCAGGCAAAGTTAATATAATTTCTTTTAATATAAAACTAGTAATAATGGATAAAACTAAGTTACTTATAGTTACTACTAGTAACTATAAGTTACTAGTAGTAACTTAATATAAATTAGTTAATATAATTTGTCTTAATATAAAACTGTGCCATCTTTATATATATAAAATATCTTTTTGTTTTATGTTAATATAAATATTCCATTCATTTACAATTAAAATTGGATACAAAATTCAAAAGTAGATAGATCATATAAATACAAATACAAAAGACAGATCATATAAATAATTTATCTTTTTCAGAAATATTCATTCTAGATTAGATAAATATAATTCAAATAATCTAAATCAAGATTATTTTCAGCTTCGCATTCAGAACTGCTGCATTCCGCCATAGTATTTGACTGGATAATCTATAGAATAAATTTTAATCTGCTCAAAATCGGCTGGTTAAATTAATTTGCAGTTTATCCTAGAGATTTGATCTTGTGCAATGCAGCAAGCTAAATCCTGTTTCAACCTGCAGATTAAAAATCATGCAACTGGCCCTCAAGCATGCTTTTTTTCTGAATATGATCTTAATATGATGAATATTGAGTTCCTCATCATGGGGGTATAGTATCTCAAAATTATCTTCAGAATCAACTTTCAAATCAAGTTTGTTGCCATAACACTGGAGTTTATAGCTTAGGCAACTGAATTGATTTTTGGATTGGCATTTAATTCCTGAATATCAGTGATGAAAAAAAAGAAAACATTCTGCAAGATGAAGTTCATTTTATCAACAATTTTTGCTATACCTATCATAAATCACTCACATTTAAACTGAAATCTCCTTTTCTTGTTTTATGTTAGTTTCCTATCAGAGGTAATTAAACAGCAGTGCTATGTCAGTTTCATTAAGGGCTGCATATATTTATATTAAGGTTGACTATGTAGTGAAGAATGGAATTTAATAAGTCAAATCCAGATTATCTTGAAAAATTTTGATGATATATCATCTAAAACTAATCTCATATCTCCCAGAATGAAGTGCACCAATTTCCACATAGTTGATTCATTCTTCATTAGAAAATGATGGATTTAGTTTGCTTTTCAACCAGAGGCACCAGGATCAAATTCATATTCCAGATCAATGGAGTGAATTAGATTTGTTGTTTGGGAGACAAGCCAGTTTATATGTACATTTAGATGCAAATTATTCATAACTTAGATATTAATTTATTGACAACACAAGGATAATATAACAGAATGTAGAAATGAATTTGCTCACTTTGATTAATAAATTTGGTCTGGGAAAACAATATAAGAGTGGAATGATATAATTTGATACAACATAAGTTGGAGGGATTCCTATATATATATAAAATTGAACAGAATCAGGATTGTATTATGATAATTAACACTAATTATTGAAATAATTTTACCATTATTTATGACATGGGTCAGCGACATGCAGCCCATTGCAAGTTTTTGTGTGGCCCACCAAGCAATATAACTTTTATATGGTAAAATAAAAATTAGGAAGGGTTTTTATTTTTTATTATATTATTATTACTTGTTATATTATGAAATATATTTATTGATTGTAGTATATTAATATTATTTTTTATCGATTGAGAGAATTCGGCTACTATCACCATCGACCAGCGATAAATGATCAGTTGACAAATAGCTAATAATTTGGAATAATTTGGAAATGTTCACAAAGAAGCAAGACTAGGATTTGCATTGGAATATTTACCCTATTCCCGGAATTTTTTTTGTTCTCCGATGTTATTATAGCATGTAAATAAAATTGTTACCAATTTTTATTTTATTTTTTATTTTTTTAAATAATATTTATATTTGATTAAAAAAAAAACCTATTTAAGTTACATACTACATTACAAAGCATCTGACTGTGTAAAAGTAAAAAAGTATTTTTTTTTTTTAAATGGCCTGCCGCCCAGAAAAGGTTGCCGACCCCCAATTTATGTAATCAGATAGTATTTTAAAATACTTGAATAAAAAGTAAATTTCATTTTTAAGTTATGAATGTATTATGAAAAAAACTTCTCAATTTATAACCACTCATATTGATAAATGTTTAAATTATTATTACAATATTTATTACATTATTATTATATATACTTTTATTTATTTCTCATTTAAGAATTGAAATATTAAATCTCATATATAATCTAGAATTTATGACTCTATGAATTATCAAGATTTCAAATCCAAATAGTTTTATAACTTAGAATCCTTTCAAAGTTATAAAACTATTTGAATTTTAACTTCTTAAACAGTTTCTCAGCAATAATTTTTTTTAATTTTAATACATTTTAACAAGTATATAAACCATTTGAGAGCATTTACTAAAACAAGATTATATCATCAAAAATCAATAACAGGTATACTTTCAATTCTATTGTAATCATGCATTAAAATGGCAGGAATATTTCATTTATTTATTTAAAACAAATATCTTACAATAATTTATGGAAATAGAGTTTTGACTTGAAGAAACCATTTTTCCAATTAAACCAAATTTATATTATTATAAACTTAGTTTTTTTTGTTCTTTTTACATTATAACAAAATTAGTTTATCTTTTATAAAAAAATAAATAATAAATTTGACAGGCATTTCAATTAATTCTGATTGTATTGTATGTACTATTTTATTTTTCTAAAGTTTTATTTTTACAATATTTAATCATCACAGTAAAAAAAATTAAAACTCAGAAATAATTTATCATTAATACATTTGCACTTATTGATTAAAGTGAAAGCTAATATGCATATTCCTTGAATTATGAACATTTTATTTACAAACTTTCCATAATTATATATCATTCTATTTTCAAATATCATAAAATTTCAAAAATTCTTCAGGAATTTGAGATGATATGACAACAGAATTATCTAACAATAAATGTAGAATTGTAATATATTACAGCAGTATTTCAAAGTGGCAGAGTTTATACCAAAAAACATTCACTTTATAATTTGGAAATTTTATTAAAATATTTGAAATTCATTGACTTATGAAATATATTACAAAATACAGTATATACAGTGGTTTCAGCACTTCTAGATACCATGTTACAATGGCTTCAGAGTTATGAACAAAACTTATATTATGCATTACATTTGAAATTCAAGGACTGCTTGTATAGGAAAATTTTTCATTACAGAAAAATTTTAAAATCTTAGCCATATCCATCACAGATCAAGATTTTAGTTTCAAAACTGATAAACTATTATATTGATATATACTAAAAATATTAGAATTCCTTAAAAACCATCAGAAAAAATATGGTAATTGCATATATTATATCATATTTTAAAATATGATTTTATTTGGATTGATGAATAAAAATTACTAACAATTAATCAAATGAAGTTATGAATAAATCTTTTAGTATTCAAATAATTAATTTGTTAATTCATTAATGCAATGCAATATTATAATGTAAAGAAAAATATAAATTGCCAAATAAAAAATTCAATTTCAAATTTGATGTCATTATAAAATCACATAAGCATGATTGCATGATTCAATAAAATTAATCATGCAACCATATAATTTAAAATAATTATGTAATAAGTTTTAATTTTGTTTATTTTTTTCAATAATTAGAACTGTAATAAGTTCTGTTTGATATTTTAAATATCTGAAATTTATGTTCTTAAGAGTTATGCTGATGATCTAAATATGATTGAAAATGTTTTGATATTATTGTAAATATGTATATTTTTGCCTTTTTCAAACAATTTGCATTTTAGTTTATACTTATAAGCCAAGATTGAATTTTTTAATGTTTTTCTCTATAAAAATACTGTGATATAAAGCATTTACATTCTTGCAAAATATTACAGTAAGCCTTTGTTAATTAGAAATAATTGTGGGAAAAGTCATTTAGATTAAGTGATAATGCAAATTAGTAAAGCAAAAAATAGTCCCAAAAATAAAAACTCAGAATATAAATAAATAGAAAATTTATTAATATGGGTAATGCCAATGAAAATAAAAAAAAAAATACAAGGTACTACTGCAATTCTTTATTCTAAAAATTATAAAAACATAATACAATTTAGTTATTGAAAGAAGAACCAAAAATTGTAAATATTTTAATTTTTGATATTTCAATCCAGATTATCTGCAATTGAATTAGAGAGGATATATTGTATTATGTTTATATTCAAGAATTCAAAAAAAAGGAGAAAAGAGATGCTGATAATAAACAATAATTTTCCTGAAACTATTCTACTATTATGGATTAGTATATAAAAAAACAAAAAATTATTATATCATAATGTAAAAATAATATAAAATAATTCCTTATAATAACATATAACTTACATCTTATCTTTCTATATTATTTTATTTTAATTAATTTGTCATATATAGAATGTATTTAATATAAATAAATTTAAATTTGTATATTCCAAACCATGGAATTGTTTAAAATCCACATTTTTTTCTATGTCATAAATTTGAATAGAATAAATAGGATAGTAAACATTTCAGGCTTTAAGGATTCTTAAAGCCTAAAATGTTTTTCAAGAATATATATTTTTTATGAGTAAATAAAGTTATTCCTATTATTAAAGTGCTTGAACTCACGTATGCTAAGTATCTCAATACAATGAAACAATATTAAAATAAGTACATCTGGTAGTAAATATAGTTTCACAGAATCTATAACAGTCTTTGAATTGATATTAAATGTTTAATATATTTATTATTATATTATATTGAATATTTAAATATTTATTAAAATATATTTCTAAATATGAAATATTATTATACATAATAATCCAGATTAGAATTTAATCACTAAGTTATTATAAGTTCATTTATCAAATGACATTTAATAGTTTGGAGTAATTTAATTTCTAGATAATATATATCAGATAAAATGAACAGTTTAATCTAGAATTAATAATTTTGTTTTAAAAATCCATATTCATAAATATATTATTAAAATATAAAATAAATAATAAATAATAGGTAAAAAATTAAACTTCTGAAGATCTTCAATGGAAAATTATGCCTTTTAATATAAAGATACAATGGCCTTAATTTATGATAGAGTTCAGTTTGAACTCTCAGATCATATGTAAATATGGTCTAAGTTAGAAACATATCAATTTCCCACTATTATTATTCATTATAACATGATACAGTATTATAGTAAACTAAATGACTATATAGTTAAATGAATCAGATGCAAAATGGACTTGCCAAATGTATCAGACTATTATGCATGAAATCATATTTATGTGAACTATCTGTATTCATATAATAATAATAATTATTATTATTATTAGTTTCTTATTGCAATTATTTTTCATGAAATCAATTACTATTGTTAAAAGAGGAATTATTGTATATAAAATATTAATTATGTATAATAAAAATACAAATTTATATAGTATAACATGTTAAATATTATATTTGATTATAAAATGTGTAAATGATTATTTTTATAAATATAAAATCAAATTCAATATTTTTCATAGTATTTTAACTATCAGGGTATTATCAAAATTGTAGTTTTATGTTTCATAGAAATTTTTAAGAATATAATTCAAAGGAATAATAAATTAATAAACTGTTTTTAAACTATACACACATATATATATATAGCATATATTTTATATCTTTCAACTTCAATATAATATATAATAAATTTCACTGTGAAATTACAAAGAAATAAAATCCTTTTTTTATCATCAGTAAAAGGTACTATATCTTTATATCTTTTATTTATTTATTTTCTCATTTATACATTATGCAGTATATACAATAACTAATGATAATTTTACTAATAACTTATTAATTTTTGGTAATGAGTTTTAACTAAAAGTTCAAACTAGATAGATATATTTTAATAAACAATTAGTAATTGTTTTATTAAAATATAATATCTATCTAGTTTGTTTTATTAATCTAATTAATAATTAGATTGAATAATTGATTTTAAAATTAAAATTTCAAAAAATTATAACCAAAATAGAATTTAAATTTATATTTCAAATAATAACCATTAGGCTTTCAACCTTTACTATGAATTTTTTTAGATATGATGTTTAAATTAAATATTGTATTCATTTCATTGATATTTACAATATTACATTCATCTTCTGATATTTTTTTCAATTAATTAAATAATTTATTTTTCAAAATATGCAAAGTTTACAAATACTATCATAAATAAGCATTTTTCAAATTAATTTAGACATCCAATACATAATGCATTGATAAATGAGAATTATTTCTCAAAGATCATGAATTTCTCACAATAAAACCTACCATAAGTCAAAGTTTAATTTTATCAATTTTCAAAATATCTTCCTCTAACAAAATATCAAAATTTTTTTTTTATAGCCAAGAATATAGGAAACAATCATACAAAACAAGACTAGTTAGTAAGATAGACTATTCCTCAATTTAATGTATACTTCTTCAATCACAACTTGGATAACATGAGCAATGAGTTTAGTCATCATGATACACCATTCTAATTTAACAAATCTTTCTTCTTTAAAGCATCTTGTAACAAATTAGTAATAATATGTCTATGAAATACATGATAATCATAGGCAAAACCCTATTTATCAAAAAGTTAATTACATGATTTTCATATTTTTTTAATGCCATCTAAATAATTATAACTATAACAGATTATTATTCTTAAAAACATATTGAATCATTCTCTATGTTCCATTTCTGATTTTCTTCAAACAAATCTAAAATTTAATTGTAATTCATTTCTCAAATTTTGTGAATTATTTGGAAATTAAATGTGTATGAATTCAACAGTAATTTACAATAAAGAAAGCATAAATCATATCAATTATATGTGAGCATATATTACAATTTGAACTATTTTATCCATAACATTTAAATAAATTTCTAAAAGCAACAATTTATATATTGTATCATTAATTGCATTACTTTTGGAATAATTTTCATAAATTATAGAAATCAAAAAACTTTGGCTAATAATTATATAAGGATAATCATTTTAAATAGAAAAAATAATATATTATTAAGCAATGTGTAAACTTAATAAAGCACTAAACGGCAGGTAGGTAAACAACATGAACAACTTTTATTACGAACGTTTTCAGTGTTCTAGACACCATCATCAGGAGTTTTTGCCTGATGATGGTGTCTAGAACACTGAAAATGTTTGTAATAAAAGTTGTTCATGTTGTTTATCTACCTGCTGTTCAGTGCTTTATTAAGTTTACACATTGCTATAAGGTATCAAGGCAGTTTGGAGTGATTCTTATATTATTAAGCAGTCCAACAATAATAAAATATTTCATTTTAAAAGAATAGAGAATGAATGGATTGGTGATTAAGAAATAAGAATTGTAATCTTAAAATCATTGATTTGAATTTTATCTTACATAAATACTTTTCAAATTAATAATTAATTTATTTACTTAATAATTAAATGTTCTAATTGAAGTATATTATTGTATTTCCAATTGCAATTTAGTTACTAAGTTATTATAAGTTCATTTATCTAATGAAATTTAATAGTTTGGAGTAATTTAATTTCTAGGTAATATATAAATATCAGAAAAAGTAATCTAAATTAATGATTCATTTTATTAAATTCTTACCTAATATAAAAGCTAGTGTTACTTTAATTATGCATAGACGATTTGGACGTATAATAAATTTTGATGTTTTTTTTGTTATTTGAATAATTCGAATGACAGCAAAGGGAAGAAATACAAGCAATAGTAATATATGTATAATTGCAATATATCCAGCAGCTTCAATGTTTGGAGGGCGTTGAAAAAATGTATCTAATCGATCACAATCTAAGACTATATGTGAACCTTTTCGAAAGCAAATATTCCAGAGTCCATAATGTCCAAACTCTTCTTGATTACCTAAAAAAAATAAAATATGAAAATTAAAATTTCATATAATCATTAATAATTTTACTAACTTTATTTATAAGAAGGCTTCATTTTTTATCAAAATATAAAATAAGTGATTAATATATATGAAAAACTGATAAATTATTGAATTACTAATTTTTCTATTGGCCAATTGCTTGATATTAATTAATATGACATCAGATTTTTCAAACAATTTAAATTTATTTCAATTGCCTTTTGGAAATATAATAATTCTAAAATTTATATTCCATTTAATTATTTTATTTACAGACTGACAGCATAGTATCTATCTATTATACTATAGCATTAAGTATTTGTTATATATTTTACCATTTGTAAACACATTTTCTTTTGTTATATTAGAACTGATCTAATGTTAATCATCTTCAATAATTTTAATGGGTACCAATACTAAAAGTAAATTTCATTCAAATTGGACATTTAAGTGAGATATTAAAATGAAAGGTAAAATGGATTAGCCTGTTTAATACATTTCACCTTTCATTTTAATATCTAAAAATAAAACAGCCTAATGCATTTTTTACATTCTAGAATAGAAAGTAAAAATATCAAAAAAAAGATGACAGAAGAACTAACGTTATAAAAAGCTCTATTTATATAAATTTATGAAAAAATTTGAAAAATTACTATAGAATTTTTAACAATTTAATTTATATACTATAAGTTAATTATATAATTTTAATTAAAATTTTGATATAAAAAGAATTTAATTTAAGAATATTAATATGTATTGGCTAAAGATATAACAAGCCATAATATAAATTTTAATAAAACTAGTTAAGATCTTTATAATGCATATTTATATACAATAGTAAACCAATACAATTGACAAATTAAATACATAATAAATTAGCAGGATATGATTTAATTGATAAAATTTAATGTGATGATATGGTTTATTATGAATATAAAAACATTATATTTTATTGAATATATTTTATAAACAGCATGAAAGCATTTATAAATTTCTTACTATATTAAATAAAATTTTAAATTAAAATTATAATATATTAATCACTAAAATTGTATAATAAAAACAAATAAACACTAAGTCAAATAGCACATATATTTTAGCAGCGAGATATTTTAAAGCTTTGACTGCTAAAGTAAATATTAATTTTATAATTCTGAATACGACACTGAGAGAGTGATATTATAAGAATATTAAAATTTTTCTATTTTTTAAGTTTTATTTATTTTATTTCATTTTTATCATACATGTAGTCCTTGACTTATGATCACTTGTGCTTACAATAGTAATAAAATCTGTTAATTCTGTGACTGGTCAATGCAAATCAATGGGTTGATTTCTGACCTAATGATAGGATATACAAATAGCATCCTTATTTCTGTCTGATTCTTGTAGTTTTGTGTTATTTATGTTTATTAAGATAATGTATAGTAACATAATAAACATTATAAGTGAGAAATCCATAAATTTTGGATATTTTTGACTTCTAACCATTCCAACTTATGACAGTAGAGTTTGAAACAGAATCTTGTTGCAAATTGAGAATTATCTGTATTTTATATAGATGCAATAAATTTAAAATTTCAATAAGTTTTGATATTTTAGAAATGTCAATTTATTTTTAATAATTTACACTATAGAATAAATCAAGCTCTTATAGCAAGTAAAAATTTGGTATTTTATTTGGCATAACATTTTCAGACCACGAGTCCCTCCTCAGTGCCAAGATATACATAGGATAATTACAATTACCAAGAACGCAATAGAAGAGAATCCTGTTCTATTGTGTTCTTGGTAATTGTAATTATTCTATGTATATCTTGGTACTAAGAAGGGATTCATAGTAGTCCGAAAATGTTATGCCAAATAAAAACCAAATTTTTACTTGCTATAAGAGCTTGATTTATTCTATAGTGTAAACTAGAAAGCAAGTGAGTTCAATTTTTACAAGTAAATTTACTTTATATAATACTTTTTTATATACATGTTTGCACATATCATCTTTATGTAATAAAAAGTGCAAGCACATAAAAATAATAAGATTCTAACATGATTTTTCATATGATTTATTTATATTATTTTTGGTGATTTTTTTTTTAGGTTTGCAACAAATCGTCTCTTCCCATAGATACAATATATTTTTTTACACACATTCTTCAGGAACGTATCTATTATATAAAAACAGAATTAAGTGTATATATGAGTCCCTCAATTTATGATAAGATTGCATTCAAAATTTTTAATCATAATTTAAATATGTCTTAATTCTGAATATAATTTCCCATGAGTATAATATCAGGTTACCCTATAAGTAATGTCATTTTTTGCATGTCTGAAGAAAACAAACAAAATTTACCTGGAACAGATCTTTTAATCATCATAAGAAGTGCTCCCATTACTTACAACCTTCTTCCATTATTCAACAAATGTTTGAATATGCTAGATTTGAAGAAGTCCATGGATTTCAATTAGACAAACTCAGGCAAGGTTTTGTGCAACTCCTTGACATTTTGAAGTTTTTCCCCAGAAAGATAGTGTTCGAAGCTGCAAAACAGATGGTAATCAGATGGTGCAAGATCAAGGGAATATGCTGGATTGGGAAGTTTTCCCATTCAAACTTGCAACTTGGCACAAGTCATTCTGGCTGTGTGTGGTTTCATGCAGTCACCATGCTTTTATAATTAAGAGTGCCAGACATTTTTCCTGCAAGACAGTGCATCGATACTCTAGCTGCTGACAGTAGACATTCTCACTAACATACTAGTCCAAACCTACTTGCTGTTCATTTCAATTTCTAATAAAATAGCATTAAAAGCAAGTAACATACATCAAAGATTTATTGAATATAATGTTTTCGGACTCTCATTAGTCCCTCCTCAGTACTTATACAAATTAACCTTAACAGAAGGTTCTGTTAAAGTTAATTTGTATAAGTACTGAGGAGGGACTAATGAGAGTCTGAAAACATTATACTCAATAAATCTTTAATGTATGTTACTTGCTTTTAGTGCTATTTTATTAGAAATACTCACTAACTTCTCTTCTTTAGTTTGCCTTAAGGCAAAGACTCTTCTTCTTGCATTGGCCGTAGCCATTTTTAAACAAATTCTCTTAGTGTTCTCTAGGATCTTGTGGGATTTGACAGGTAGTTTGATATTATAAATAGTTTTCAGATAAACTCCATTTAATTTGCATTGCTTCAAAAATTCCCAATGCAAATTAAATGGAGTTTATCCGAAAACTATTTATAATATCAAACTACCTGTCAAATCTCGCAAGATCCTAGAGAACACTAAGAGAACTTGTTTAAAAATGGCTATGGCCGATGCAAGAAGAAGAGTCTTTGCCTTAAGGCAAGCTAAAGAAAAGAAGTTAGCAGAAATCAACACATCTGATCTCCCCAACGCATCCAAAGTAGACATTCTCTGTAATGATTTGGTTCTGTGGCAGGAGCTTGTAATGGATTATGCCTTGCATATCCCAAGAAACATTCAGTAAAACCTTATGTGAAAAATGCCAAGATTTAGCTACTACTGCAGACAAAATCTATTTAGGAAGCCACCAAAATTTGTACAGCTCAGTTCAATGAGGTTTTCACCTCGAAGGAGTATGGTCGGCTATTGGGCAATACTCAATTCGAGACCGATTAGTCATGACAGCACTGTGCAACGCGATTTGCTTATCGGGCAATTCCATTGCACGGTATCCAATGCAACGAGGTGTGCAAATAAAAATTGAGCACTATTGTTTGTAATATAATAAAGTGATTTGAAATGAAACTTATGATTTTTTATTATTATTATGTGCATCCATACTAATATTTATATAAGGAAACATCATTGATGTCTTACGAAAAGTTTGTGACTAATTAAGTCATAAGCAAATAAGTATAGTTTCTTGTGGAGAATAGCGATAGCTGAAAGAAAACGCATTGTCTGAAGTTTGTTATTGGTTGTTTAAAACATGCCTAAAC